>JAWPHD010006846.1:0-117500 GCA_037043455.1 Cyrtodaria siliqua
CACACAAACACACACACCATGACAAACAACTATAATGGTATAATATACATTAGTGTTATACACACACACACACACACCATGACAAACAACTATAATGGTATAATATACATTAGTGTTATACACACACACACACACACACCGTGACAAACAACTATAATGGTATAATATACATTAGTGTTATACACACAAACACACACACCATGACAAACAACTATAATGGCATAATATACATTAGTGTTATACACACAAACACACACACCGTGACAAACAACTATAATGATATAATATACATTAGTGTTATACACACAAACACACACACCATGACAAACAACTATAATGGTATAATATACATTAGTGTTATACACACAAACACACACACCATGACAAACAACTATAATGGTATAATATACATTAGTGTTATACACACACAACACACACACCGTGACAAACAACTATAATGGTATAATATACACTAGTGTTATACACACAAAACACACACACCGTGACAAACAACTATAATGATATAATATACATTAGTGTTATACACACAAACACACACACCGTGACAAACAACTATAATGGTATAATATACATTAGTGTTATACACACACAAACACACACACCGTGACAAACAACTATAATGGTATAATATACACTAGTGTTATACACACAAACACACACACCGTGACAAACAACTATAATGGTATAATATACACTAGTGTTATACACACAAACACACACACCGTGACAAACAACTATAATGGTATAATATACATTAGTGTTATACACACAAACACACACACCGTGACAAACAACTATAATGGTATAATATACACTAGTGTTATACACACAAACACACACACCGTGACAAACAACTATAATGGTATAATATACATTAGTGTTATACACACACAAACACACACACCGTGACAAACAACTATAATGGTATAATATACACTAGTGTTATACACACAAACACACACACCATGACAAACAACTATAATGGTATAATATACATTAGTGTTATACACACACAAACACACACACCATGACAAACAACTATAATGGTATAATATACACTAGTGTTATACACACACCCACACACACCGTGACAAACAACTATAATGGTATAATATACATTAGTGTTATACACACACAAACACACACACCATGACAAACAACTATAATGGTATAATATACACTAGTGTTATACACACAAACACACACACCGTGACAAACAACTATAATGGTATAATATACATTAGTGTTATACACACACAAACACACACACCATGACAAACAACTATAATGGTATAATATACACTAGTGTTATACACACACACACACACACCATGACAAACAACTATAATGGTATAATATACATTAGTGTTATACACACAAACACACACACCGTGACAAACAACTATAATGGTATAATATACATTAGTGTTATACACACACAAACACACACACCATGACAAACAACTATAATGGTATAATATACACTAGTGTTATACACACAAACACACACACCGTGACAAACAACTATAATGGTATAATATACATTAGTGTTATACACACACAAACACACACACCATGACAAACAACTATAATGGTATAATATACACTAGTGTTATACACACAAACACACACACCGTGACAAACAACTATAATGGTATAATATACATTAGTGTTATACACACACAAACACACACACCATGACAAACAACTATAATGGTATAATATACACTAGTGTTATACACACACCCACACACACCGTGACAAACAACTATAATGGTATAATATACATTAGTGTTATACACACACAAACACACACACCGTGACAAACAACTATAATGGTATAATATACATTAGTGTTATACACACACAAACACACACACACACACACCGTGACAAACAACTATAATGGTATAATATACATTAGTGTTATACACACAAACACACACACACCGTGACAAACAACTATAATGGTATAATATACACTAGTGTTATACACACAAACACACACACCATGACAAACAACTATAATGGTATAATATACATTAGTGTTATACACACACACACACACACCATGACAAACAACTATAATGGTATAATATACATTAGTGTTATACACACACAAACACACACACCATGACAAACAACTATAATGGTATAATATACATTAGTGTTATACACACACACACACACACCATGACAAACAACTATAATGGTATAATATACATTAGTGTTATACACACACAAACACACACACCATGACAAACAACTATAATGGTATAATATACATTAGTGTTATACACACAAACACACACACCATGACAAACAACTATAATGGTATAATATACATTAGTGTTATACACACACAAACACACACACCATGACAAACAACTATAATGGTATAATATACATTAGTGTTATACACACACAAACACACACACCGTGACAAACAACTATAATGGTATAATATACATTAGTGTTATACACACACAAACACACACACCATGACAAACAACTATAATGGTATAATATACATTAGTGTTATACACACAAACACACACACCATGACAAACAACTATAATGGTATAATATACATTAGTGTTATACACACAAACACACACACCATGACAAACAACTATAATGGTATAATATACATTAGTGTTATACACACACACACACACACACCATGACAAACAACTATAATGGCATAATATACATTAGTGTTATACACACAAACACACACACCATGACAAACAACTATAATGGTATAATATACATTAGTGTTATACACACAAACACACACACCATGACAAACAACTATAATGGTATAATATACATTAGTGTTATACACACAAACACACACACCGTGACAAACAACTATAATGGCATAATATACATTAGTGTTATACACACACAAACACACACACCATGACAAACAACTATAATGGCATAATATACATTAGTGTTATACACACACAAACACACACACCGTGACAAACAACTATAATGGTATAATATACATTAGTGTTATACACACACAAACACACACACCGTGACAAACAACTATAATGGTATAATATACATTAGTGTTATACACACACAAACACACACACCATGACAAACAACTATAATGGTATAATATACATTAGTGTTATACACACACAAACACACACACCGTGACAAACAACTATAATGGTATAATATACATTAGTGTTATACACACAAACACACACACCGTGACAAACAACTATAATGGTATAATATACATTAGTGTTATACACACAAACACACACACCATGACAAACAACTATAATGGTATAATATACACTAGTGTTATACACACAAACACACACACCATGACAAACAACTATAATGGTATAATATACATTAGTGTTATACACACAAACACACACACCGTGACAAACAACTATAATGGTATAATATACATTAGTGTTATACACACAAACACACACACACCATGACAAACAACTATAATGGTATAATATACACTAGTGTTATACACACACCCACACACACCATGACAAACAACTATAATGGTATAATATACATTAGTGTTATACACACACAAACACACACACCATGACAAACAACTATAATGGTATAATATACATTAGTGTTATACACACAAACACACACACACCGTGACAAACAACTATAATGGTATAATATACATTAGTGTTATACACACACAAACACACACACCATGACAAACAACTATAATGGTATAATATACATTAGTGTTATACACACAAACACACACACACCGTGACAAACAACTATAATGGTATAATATACATTAGTGTTATACACACACAAACACACACACCATGACAAACAACTATAATGGTATAATATACATTAGTGTTATACACACACAAACACACACACCATGACAAACAACTATAATGGTATAATATACATTAGTGTTATACACACAAACACACACACACCGTGACAAACAACTATAATGGTATAATATACATTAGTGTTATACACACACAAACACACACACCATGACAAACAACTATAATGGTATAATATACATTAGTGTTATACACACAAACACACACACACCGTGACAAACAACTATAATGGTATAATATACATTAGTGTTATACACACACAAACACACACACCATGACAAACAACTATAATGGTATAATATACATTAGTGTTATACACACAAACACACACACCATGACAAACAACTATAATGGTATAATATACACTAGTGTTATACACACACAAACACACACACCATGACAAACAACTATAATGGTATAATATACATTAGTGTTATACACACAAACACACACACACCGTGACAAACAACTATAATGGTATAATATACATTAGTGTTATACACACACAAACACACACACCATGACAAACAACTATAATGGTATAATATACATTAGTGTTATACACACAAACACACACACACCGTGACAAACAACTATAATGGTATAATATACATTAGTGTTATACACACACAAACACACACACCATGACAAACAACTATAATGGTATAATATACATTAGTGTTATACACACAAACACACACACACCGTGACAAACAACTATAATGGTATAATATACATTAGTGTTATACACACACAAACACACACACCATGACAAACAACTATAATGGTATAATATACATTAGTGTTATACACACAAACACACACACACCGTGACAAACAACTATAATGGTATAATATACATTAGTGTTATACACACACAAACACACACACCATGACAAACAACTATAATGGTATAATATACATTAGTGTTATACACACACAAACACACACACCATGACAAACAACTATAATGGTATAATATACATTAGTGTTATACACACAAACACACACACACCGTGACAAACAACTATAATGGTATAATATACATTAGTGTTATACACACACAAACACACACACCATGACAAACAACTATAATGGTATAATATACATTAGTGTTATACACACAAACACACACACACCGTGACAAACAACTATAATGGTATAATATACATTAGTGTTATACACACACAAACACACACACCATGACAAACAACTATAATGGTATAATATACATTAGTGTTATACACACAAACACACACACCATGACAAACAACTATAATGGTATAATATACACTAGTGTTATACACACACAAACACACACACCGTGACAAACAACTATAATGGTATAATATACATTAGTGTTATACACACAAACACACACACCATGACAAACAACTATAATGGTATAATATACATTAGTGTTATACACACAAACACACACACCGTGACAAACAACTATAATGGTATAATATACACTAGTGTTATACACACACACACACACACCGTGACAAACAACTATAATGGTATAATATACATTAGTGTTATACACACAAACACACACACCATGACAAACAACTATAATGGTATAATATACATTAGTGTTATACACACAAACACACACACACCATGACAAACAACTATAATGGTATAATATACACTAGTGTTATACATTCTAGAATGTGTCTTCAGTATAAGACAATCTGTATAAAAAGCTTGTCAACCCTTTCGACGTCACGTCACATTTCGAATGTGGTTTTCTAAAATTTGCATTTAAAGTGTTATAAAAACATTCTTACTGAGTGGCCAACAGCGTAACACATTGCAGACTGCACATGATGTACAGGTTGATCTTGGTTTACGCTGGTCGTAAAAAGCAATATCTTCAACTGTGGCAACGAAAGGATAAAGAGTTAGCTTGTTTGTGATACGTTTTATCGCTAGTTGTACAATAGAATAGTCATTATTGAAAAGAGAACTACTTTGCAGGGGTGAAGATACAAAAAACAACAACGAAGAGTTAAACAAATGTTGGTGATGTTCTCCCCACATTTCTTACCTCACTTATTGTTAATAAGGTATAGGATATACAGTTATATTAGTTCTTTGGTCAGGACAGTACACAAACATAAAACGGGAAGGTGGCATCTAATATTTAACATCAAATGGTTCGAGTGTATTATTTGTTGTTGCTATACATTTCAGAATTTTAAACGATTTTCTTATCCATTTATCAAAAAAACTCTATATACAGTGTACTTTGTAAATGTTTGGTTGAGAAAATGTCGGCTGTTGTTAATATGTTGCTAATGTTTAATATAAACTATTCTTCTGTGAACTGTAAACATATGTTATTACTGAACAAACAAGTTTTTAGATTATTAAGTATCGATTGAGTCTCGGGACACTACCAAAGCATGTACGTTAATGTTACCTCTTGTTGACAATACTTGCACAATGGACTATCAATGATGTTTATTTTGTGTAGAAATTGTATCCTTGGAAGTATTCTATGATTTAACCGTACTTGAAACCATTGTAATGTTATATTTGCCATTACTTTTCCTATGTTGTAAATGCCTCCGATACATATGGATGTTAAAGTTGATTGACTGGGAGTTTGGTTAAGCATATTAATATAACGGTTCCTTGATCCATTTGTGTTGGTAAGACATGTAATAATATTAAAAGGAGGAAATGGGTTTGTAAGTTTTATATCGCTTTTCTAGAGATTTTTTTTCCAACGTAAGCTTTAATTGTCCCAATAAATTCATTATACAGCAGAGCATGTGCATTTACATTATACAAGTTATCCAATTCCTCAAAATGAAAACGTATCCATTCTCATTTATTAAACCAATGAGTTGATGAATGCCTAAATGTGTTAAATATTACGGTACATGTACCTCCTATTCAGACATTACAATTATAAAATAATAGAGCTGTCGAACAATTGCTAGCACACAAAATTCCCTTATTTAGGTCTAAAATGTCATCCTTCAAAAATGTATTTCTTATATTTTGTATTAATAATTCTGCAAAATTTCATACCGTACAACGCATATCTTTGATGACAAAAAGATAACTGGATATCCGAGCCGATATAAAAGGCGAACATCTATACAGGCTAGGTATTTCCTTCAAGTATTTTTAAAAACAACATAACTGAGATAAAAAAAATTACAAGGTGTACATGTGTATGGACGTTTAAACATTCTTTAGTGATAATCTCCACCAATTCCGTTGACCGATAAGGCAGATATTCGAACGTATTTTATACTATTACAATAAATTAGTATTTAATTCAGTCATTGTAGCGCTATTTTGTAAAATGGCAATCATTTAGCGACATTTAGGTGCAATTTGGAGTGTGTAAATGCTCTTTGGGATTAGTTATCCACTTCGAAGGTGGTCGTGGTACGAGAAAACATGATGCCTTAGTAAACAGAGCAGATTTGACGAAGAGGTTACGGATGACAGAGCAAAGAAATAACGTGTTGCCCAAGTTGACAGAGTGTTTTCCTTTGAAAATTGCTATATCTTCTATTTTATCGAAATTGAAGCTTATGTTATTAATAAAACGAACTATGTGTGAGTTAAAACGATAAAACAGCAAACCAGAACTCTAAAGGGAACAACTGTCTACGCTAAAGTTAAAAACATTTTTCAACATCTACGGTTAAATGAAAATTGAGACAATATGTTCTTGTTAGTAATTGTGAATAGTTACTAATCAATGTATATATTGAATATATATTAAGCAATGCGACCTGCCTCGGCGTGTGTGGTGGTCGCCCAGTAAGCACGGCTTACCAGCTAAATTATAACTTCCATCCGCGCCATTGAGAATGATTTGTTTCAGTCGTTACCTCGTTTATCTATACAGATTAGCAATGTATAAGCTTGACTGCTTAACTGTTATCTCTGATATTAAGCGTATGCTTTTCTTTTAAGGTAATATTATTTACTTCGTATGCCCACTTTTTGGCTTATTTGTTTAAAAAGAAAAGCTATGAAACGATCAATTTAAAACTAGATTTACATAAACAGTTACCTATATAACAGATCAATCAATTATAATTATCATTGTTTATTACACCAAAGAGGAAACCCATGTTATAAATAGCTGTCACGCGGAGCACCTCTGCAATATCTACAACATGACATTTGTCACCACCATGTTTAAAATAGCTAACCCTGACGCGCTATCAGTTAAGAAATATTTTCTTCGTGTCTTTTATTGTATATATAGAGTGTAGTTTCTACTGGCGGTTTATGGCTCATTTGCCTTATTTTTATCAATATTATATAGAAAAAAATGTATTTAAACAATTTAAAAAAATCCTGATGTATGTACCCTTGTTGATGACGTACCTATTGACGTCACATTGCTTAAAAATGCATCTTATTTGTTGCTGTAATGGTTAGGAATAATATAGCAAACACAGCTTGTTAACAAAACAAAGATCAGGTCGGGAATGTAGATTTGAACCAGTACTATCACATCTCAGAATCAGTTTACTGACAAGTTAACCGAATGCGCTTATAAAAGGGAAAACGTCACGTTTTCAGGGAAACATTGTCTGCATATCAAAAGCTAACATCGACATACATTTTTACACAAATCATAATAATGTTTGAAAGAAATTTCAAATGAAAATATAAGATATTTTATTCTGAATGGTAAACGACGCGCATACTGGGAATTTAAGCTAGAGATTGTAAGTATAATATGCTGCTGTTAATTCAATGGTGCAAGGGTGCATTAGGTACTTCGTTTCTACTATTAAAACACCACACAATTAACCAATGTTTACCATTTCAGAGTTGAATTACTGACACAATGCACGTATGGGTAACATAAACTGTAGAATATTGCCATTTCTTAACATTAAATACGATATTGAAATGGCTAAACAAATTAAAGCGAAATTTCAACATTTATGAAAGTTGTGTGATTAAAATGTCTACTATATACTAAATGTAGCCCCACACCCCACAGCCTCACCCCCTTATTTTTCTTTCTTTCTTTACAAAAAACGCTATGAACATCTCTGAAATGTAACGTGAAATTTGGGTCTATAACCTGGTCGCACGCGTTTCTTTCTCTATCAACGAACATCACTTTTATTGATTTTCAATTCCGAATGTATAATTTATTTATACTATGGCATATACATATATAACCCAGTATATATATATGTATTGGGTTAAACAAATTATATAGTGAAACTTGGAAAAATTGATTGAATTGTCCTTAATTTCTTAATGAGGCAACATGACGGAATATAAAAATGAATGTGGTTTACCCATCGATTCAATATAAATGCAGGTACGAGCCCATATTCCTTATGAATTAGAGATCCGTCTGACTTGATTTATACATCGACTCTGCGATATCTAGTGGTACCTAGTTCATCGATTAACCATAGGTACATACTTAGTTGTTTGACACTCCCGACAACCGCGGGGTAGGCCTTGAAGTAGTGCATCCTTCTCAATCCCCGATCAAGTCATACTTAGCTAGCAGCTCCATTGCATGCTGGTCGGCCAGATGTCAGTGTATGTGACTGAATAAGTCAAGGTATGTGTCTACGGCGCGATCCAATCACATATATCATGAATATGCATTTCTGCACCGATGGTTCAAGAGGGTACATTATGTGATCCGAGTATTAACTCCAGGCCTTTCTCCATGAAGTGAAAACAGGGTTGGCTGGCGTATAAAATAAAACCTTAATTTCGGCTTAAAAATGTTGCATATTGTAACATTAAAACATTGAATAGGTAATTGTAAACAGGTTATCGCATTTTTTCATAAAAAAATGTTTTTATTTGTAATTATTGATACTTTAAATTGAATGATTCACAATGGGGCACCAATAATATGTAAAGCTATTGAAACGTTTTGAAGAACTTCCAAATGTGTGGTGGAAAAGTTTTATCAGAGAACAAACAAATTTTAAAAAGGAGGACATACTCTAATAAACGTTTCGATCAAAAGATAGAACACTCAGAAGAGCCACGTGGCCAACTTATTTATTTAAAGCAGTGAATATATAGTTACTAATGTAAGTTCGTCTACGTATAACAATACAGCAAATGTATTCATGTCTGAAAAAGTAAAGGTTACGTAAATTATCAGGAAACAAATTTAAACACTCGTTTGTTCAACTGAAGAAGCAACCCTTGTCTCGAAACTATAAAATGAAAATCATGTCATTTTGAACACATGGAACTATCTAGAGTTTTCTATATCCGTTCTTGGTTATTGATCTTCTCAACATACAGAGGAGTTTTCTCAACATGCAATACTCACTAAATGCTGGATCAGGCGTTTGCGCATCATGATATAAAGGCCAGTGATATTTATTATTGACAATAGAATCACTTGCAGGCAAAAGTGTGTGGTCTGCCACCACTCCAACAAAACGACAATCATATACAGCTAAACATGTCCTAAAAATAACACCATTCAACCAACCACCAACCAACCAACCAGCCAGCCAGCCAGCCAGCCACAGCCATCCAGCCTGCCAGCCAGTCAGTCAGTCAGCCAGCCAGCCAGCCAGCCAGCCTGCCAACCAACCAACCAACCAACAACCACCCAGCCAACCAATCAACCACCTACCCACCAACCAACCAATCAACCCACAATCATTGTTTTAGAATTTATTAAACTAGTTGGCTAGTTTGAATGCATGATATAATCAGACGTTTGCAAAGTAATATATTATTTTTGCCCACGTCCAGTTTGTCACTATGCTTCGTTTTCTAAGCCTCACCTAATACAGTTCATAGTCGCTTCATATCATCTTTTGCATTCACTTGACACATTCATTGAAAACAGTATAGCGTTTACTTTTGAATAACCTCCACTTAAAACGCTCGGTGGCGCACGCATAGAAAGGGGGTATTCCACTTAATGAAGTCGCAAGCGCTCTACCCAAGAGAGATTATTTTAATTTTAATATAATTAAGTATCCCCATTTAGATGGGGATGTTCCCTAAGGTACTTATTATATTGTCTATGTTTCTCAACTTATTCGTTTCTCTAAAGTTTGTAGTCGTGTTGAGGACTTTAATATTCGTAATATGTGTCAATCTCATTAAAATCAGACCCTTTATCACGCTATGATACTCTACGCTACTAAGGATCTGACAACACTGCACTGGCGGTCACGTCATATTGACCTTAAGATTAGCTCGGTATACATTCTGCTTCACTGCGCATGTCGACTTTCAATGAAATGATGAGTAGCCTACTCTCGGTATTAAAAGAGACACTGTCCGTAACTTTTAGCTTATAAAACACAAAATAATTGCGTTGACAAACATAAAACACCAAACATTATTGAATATTTACTGGGGAAAAAAGTTGTTGAAGGAATTTAATAGCGGTATAAAAAATATACCGATTCGTAGGATTGAACGCACACTAAAATTTCACTCGCGTGTCAATAGTCGTCTTCGCTATCAACTGAGCTAAGTAGGCGAGATGTACTATGACTTTAGAATATCTAAAGTCGTAAAAATTTCGGTGGAATATATATTTTAACAACACACATGAGAGCGTATCTTGATGTAGAACATGCCATTCAGTAAATTCCTTTGAATGTATCGTGCACTCCACAGCACAGCATCCAATAAACACAAAAGACTATATTTTTTCGGATATAGATCTATGTGTTTTATATGGATTTTCGTTTGTTCAGTTCACTCGAACGTCATCTAAAGTGCATATGCAACGCGCGATTTCATTGGTTGAATATAGTTGATCTTCTCATGAATATTGATTAGATGAAAGGTCGAGCTGACGTGACCTCCAGGGCAGTGTTGTCAGATCCTACAGTGGAGAGTATCAAAGCGTAATTAGGATATGATTTTAATGAGATTGAATATTTGTATAACTAAAACGCTACTCCAGCAGGGCAACTGTTACCATAAACTTCGAAAACCTTTACAAAATGTTACTATCGTAACCCAGGTCTACTTTTGAAACAGAAAAATAATTTAAGAACTCTTTCTGCAACAAGAACTATCGACAAGATATGAGTTACAAACTTCGCAAAATCATTGGTCATAATCACTTGAATACAATCTATCATTTTGCAACGCACTGCATGTTTAGTGGTGCTGTCCCGTTGCGCGATGACCGGACAGATTGTGGACCCTATGATGACGTCTACCTAAATCCTTAATTATAGGACGGTAGCGTTTGATGTTTATCTTTACTATTGTCTTGTCGTACACTTAACGGTTTATTCCCTTGTTGCTCTGTCTTCTGCAAAGCCAATGAGTACTTACTGTTTGGTATTCACTACCGTCTCAATCAAACCGTGACTGCAATATTTCGTATATATCGTGTTCGGCCGTTTCCAAAGGTTCTCTCTCATATTGTTTTCTATATTTTTGATATTTTATATTATATATACATGATCATTGATGTGTTTTACTTATATTGCAAACTAATGCTGCCTTGTTTGTTAGAGATTATAACCTGGCAGAGATATCTTTATTTACAATGTCCCGTTTATTTTGGATGACAATATGGTAAGAATGAGGTAAAGTCCACCCTAGAACCTGGTTTAAACTCCCAGCGGCCATTTTTTGCCACTGACCGTTCCAAGGCGGTAGCCCTATTGTCAACCCTTTTGTATCTGTGATGTCTTATTTTGCCTTTTAATCATCTTTAAAGTTGTTCTTTGTTTTACATTTTACTAATTGTTGATTATATATCAGCAATAAATATGATAAATGTATTTAAACTTGGTAGTAAAACTCAAATTGTACAAACCTTTTGTTTCAATATTTGACTTTAAACACGGAACCTTGTGGTGTTTTGAATAACTGAAAGATCGTTGAACACGCGCGCTTATCACTTCGAATTCACACTAGAACAATTGATTTTTTTTCAATTGACTCCAACACGTTTTCGTTTACAATGTATGTTTTACAAGAGTTCTCATTGATTAAAGAATTTGTTTCGCATTTTTTCGGCGTTTGAGCGGTTTAAGTAAAATTTGCCGTTCACTACCGGCGTTTAAAACAGCATAAACGCCAAAAAAAACGCACTTCATGAATTGGTTCCATTTACTACCAGTAAAACCGCAAACACAACGAAAAATTGCGAATTAATTCTTCTATTTACATTACTTTCCCGTCGCTATAATAGTATTATCAAAAAACCTAATGATAAAAACGTTAGAGAGAACACTGACGTCAGTGTCTTTTCATGCAATGGAATAGGCATTTTGCATTAAGACACACCGGATGCACGCGGTGCGTGCATGCAGTGAGTATAGTGCATGTGACTTCTTGAAGTGGAATACCCCCTATCTATGCGTGCGCCGCCGAGCGTTTTAAGTGGAGTTTATTCGAAATTAAAAGCTATATTTGTTTTTAAAGCAAAGTGTCAAGTGAATGCAAATATTATGAAACCGGTTTGCAAAGATGATAGCAACTATGAACTTTATTAGGTGAGGCCTAGAAAACGAAGCATGGTGAAATACTATCTTTGACAAAAACAATATATTGCTTTGCAAACGTCTGATCAGATCATGTATGCCAAATAGCCAACTAGTTTAATATATTTCTAAAACATTGATTGTTGGTTGCTTGGTTGGTGGGTGGGTGGGAGGTTGGTTTGTTGGTTTGAGTTAGTTGTTGGTTGGTTGATTGCTTGCTTGGTTGGTTGCTGGTTAGGTTGGTTAGTTAGTTAGTTGCCAATGGTTGGTTGATTGAATTGTTTTATTTTTAGGACATATTTTGGCTGTATATGACTCGTTTTGTTTGAGTGATGGCAGACCACCAACTTTTTACATGCAAGTTCATCTAGTGTCAATAATAAATATCATTGGAATATATATAATGATGCGCAAATGCCTGATCGAGCATTCAATGATTATTGCCTGTTTAGAAATTCCCTCTTTGTGTGATTGAGAAGATCAAGCAGTAAACCTGGATTGGAATTCACAAACCACTCTTCAAACTATTCTTAGACTTGAACTCAAGTACTCAACTTTCGTTCACAAATATTTCCATGTCCTTCAAAGATAAACAATCATTTGAAGTTGTTATTTATTAGTATTTATCATACTTATACATAGCAGCTTGAAAGGAATGTTTGTTTATACTTTAAACTTATAGAAATATTTGTGATTGAAATTTTCATACTTGAGCTTAAGTCTAAGAATATTCTCAAGAATGGTTGGTGAATTCAAGGCCAGAACGGATATAGAAACCCCTATACGTTTCCATTTGTTCAAATTGACATGATTGTCTTTTTATAGTTTCTTTACACGTGTTGCTTCTTCAATTGAACAAAAGAGTGTTTACATTTGTTTCCTGATAATTTATGTAAGCCTTACTTTTTCAGACATGAATACAGTTGCTTTATTGCTACATGTAGACGAATTTACATGAGTAACTATGTAGTACGTATGAACTAAGTACTGCTTTAAATAAACCAGTTGGCCACGTGGCTCTTCAGAGTGTTCTATCTTGTGATCAAAACGTTTATTAGAGTATGTCCTCCTTCTTAAAAATTGTTTGTGCTCTGATACAAATTTGCCACCACACATTTTGAAGTTCTTCAAAACGTTTACATATTATTGATTACCATTTTGAATAATTCAATTTAAAATATCAATAATAACAAATTAAGCAGAAGTTATAAAGTAATATAGGCCATTTTTGTTTTAATTTTCTGGGAGGCATGCCACCGAACACACTAGCCTATTCGCGCCTTCGTCACTTACGCTCCTGAACTATCGGTGCAGAAATGCGTATATATGTTACATGTGAGTGGATCGCCGTAGACACATACCATGACCCATTCAGTCACATATACCCTTTTTATCCTGACCGTCAAGCAATGGAGCTGCTAGTTAAGTATGACTCGGTCGGGGATTGAACCACGACCTGAGAAGGACGCACTACTTCAAGGCCTACCCCGTGGTTATCGGGAGTTTCAAACAACTAAGTATGTACCTATGGTTAATCGATGAACTAGATACCACTAGATATCGCCGGGTAGATGTTTAAATCAAGTCAGACGGATCTCTAATTCCTAAGGAGTATGGGCTCGTACCTGCATTTATATTGAATCGATGGTTGAAACACATTCATTATTATATTCCCACACGTTGCCTCATTAAGAAATTAGGGACAATTCAATAATCTTTTTCCGAGTTTGACTATTTAATTTGTTTAACCCAATACAGATATATATATATATATATGCCATAGTATTAAGATATTCATAAATTATGATCTTTTGTTAAGAAAAAAAAAGAAAAAAAGGGCTACATTCAGTTTATAGTCGACTTTTTAACCACAATTAATTTTCGCTTTAAAAATGTCAATACCGTATTTAATGTTAAGAGATGTTAAGAGATGGCAATACACAAGAGGTAACATTAACGCGTATGCTTTGGTAGTGTCCCGAAACCCAATCGATACTTAATAAGCTAAAAACTTGGTTGTCCAGTAACAACGTTTATTATACCTCACATAAAACGCCCATGCAAAATCCCCATAGACAACAATGTGTAATTTCTTACTATCTTAGGGTGATAGTACAGGGTGATAGTAAACCGCAGGGTGATAGTATAACAGTTATCACATGCACGGCTTTGATGCGCCCTGTTTCGGTCAGAATGGTGAAAGTGCTCTTTTTAACTCATCATAACTTCAAAGGAACTTGATCGATTTCAATAAACTATCACTCATTTTTTTAGTTATGTTATTTCCAATCCAACGATATAACTTTCATAGCAACTTTCTGAGAAAAAAAAACTGGTTTAGGCAAATACACTGCTTCACTACGCATGTCCCACTCAAACAAGCAGTGGAGCAGTCTATCAGGCAAAATGAAATCTGTACTGAAAATGAATCTTATTGCCCGAGGGGTTTACTACCTGAAATGAAGTATTACATTTTCTGAACTAAAACATTTGCAAAGTACATTGTCTATAGAGTTGCTTTAATAAACAGATTAGATTTTTTTTTAAAATTCTGAAATGTATAGCAACAGCAACTCTCGAACCGTTTGATGTTAAGTGTTAGAAACCTTCACCTTCCCGTTTTGTGTTTCTTTACAGTCCTGGACCAAGGAAGTGATAGCGATAAAACACAACACAAACAAACAAACTCGTTAACCCTTTCGTTGCCACAGTCTAAGACATTGCTTTTCACGACCAGCGTAAACCCAGATCAACCTGTACATCATTTGCAGTCTGATTAGGGTTTACGATGTTGGCCACTCAGTAATAATAGTTTTATAAAACTTTATATATACAATATCACCGATTGCAGATTTTAGCAGACGACATTTGAAATGTGACCTCGAAGTGTTAAAGGACAAGCTTTTATACATATTGTCTTATACTGAAGACACATACGTATGTATATTATACCATTAAGTGTGTGTGTGTGTGTGTGTGCGTGCGTGCGTGCGTGCGTGCGTGCGTGTGTGTGTGTGTGTGAGGCGTGCTGAGTGTGTGTGTGTGCGTGCGTGCGTGCGTGAGTGAGTACGTGCATGTGTGAGGCGTGCTGAGTGGGGTGGTCATCCCCAACCCAGAACATGTCAAATGACGAGTATTATAAATGAGTCACCTTACCGGTGACTGAAAAACAACAAGAAAAAAAAAATAACGTTTGCTATCGCCTAATATTAGACTAAGCGAAACACGTATTTCCCCCTGATATCTATAGTACTACACTTAGTATAGTGGTACAGAAATGCATATGATGTTTACGTGGATCGTGAAACAGAATCAGAACACTTCAGTACTGAACACGTTTTTTCATTATTATTCCATTGTCAGAACATATGTGAAAATAATATAATAAATACTGAAAAGGGGATCTCTTGGAACCAACAAACACAAACAAGAGATACAAGTAGCAGAATCGATTTTATTGAGTCTATAAGTTCATATCGCACCTCGCTGCCACGTAATACGCTCTATAACTCTATAATTATGTCTTTTTCATATTTCTATTTCAAACTGTGTAAATGTATCGTTGTATCGATTTAAAAGCCAAAGTTAACATGTCTTATGTTTTTAACTAGCTTTGTATATTTAAGATAAAAGCATGAAAACTGTGACATGCCAATCGGAAAAAAATAACGTGACTTGTGTTTGATTGCATACCGGTGTACAACGTGTGCGTACTAGATAAATAGCAATTCATAGTCCCCGTAGGAACTCATTCGACAATCCACGATACGGCCGTTATCAAATGTCACCTTAACCTCTCCAAAGCCATACAGATAAGAAATTGTTCCCGGGCCATAACCATCCTACAATGATATACCGTTATATATAGATGCACAATAATGTTACACTTTAATATATATGAATCATAATGTTATTCATGTCCATCTATTAATCAAAATAATATTTATAGGTTATTAGATGTATTGGGATATATGCACGAGTTGTTCAGCGCAATATGTATACACAGAAAAACTAGTGCATAAATCCCAATAAAAATCTAAAGATCTTTTAATTGCATACTTATTTTTAATATTTAAAATGAAAATTAAAATAAAACAATAGAGTTTTAACATTTAATTTTCATAAAAAAAATGATTTTGAAACAAACAAAATGTCGTTATAACATCTTGGGAATTTTCACAATGAAATCAACATTGTTTACATCACGTGACATACTTTCTTTGGCATGAACAGCAAATTGCAAAAATCACGAACGAGTATACATTACACACCCAATATGACTTTAATACACGTCAATAGTATAGGTTATTGAATTTGTATGGCTAAATATTACTTGGAACTCGTTGTTTTGGCAAAGGACGAGGAGCTTACGAGTCGTCCTGCGCCAAAACAACGAGTTCCAAGTAATATTTAGCCATACAAATTCAATAACCTTTTTATTGTATACTTTCATATTGTTTTCGGTCAATGCTAATTGTATGACTATTACTTTTCAGTTCATTTGTGTAATTTTTATCGCTTTTGATGGAATTTCTATCTTGTTATTCAGTTTTATTTTGTGTGGATGATTATTTTGCGTGAAAACGGCGTCGAAGTCGGATGACGTCATTAAAAACATCAAGCGATTTTCTAAAGTTTATTTACCATTCGATAACGTTAAAAACAGTGGGAGAGTGACCATTTCAATTATTTTATCAATTTCTGCCATAAAAGGTTGAAAAAAAAACACTTATTTTTTCTGTTGACCCTATAGGAAGGATTCCGTTATTTTATTTGAAAGTAGTTCCTTATTTCTATTTCGCGGCCCTTAGCAAGCATGCGAAAAAGTTCCGGTGCAATATCAATGTGTGCAATATCGTAGAATATTGCACACTTATCTCAATGCAAACTAAACGGGGCAATATGAAAGTATACAATAAGAGCGAATATTGACGTCTACACGTCAATATGAGCGAATATTGACGTTTCCTGATACATTGAAAGTAAACGGAGCTTGCAAATGCGTATGCAATAAACCATTACATATATTCACCATAATGTTATACCGTAATATATGCGAACCAGAATGTTGTGCATGGCTACACATATATCATTATATATATACTACTATAACGTTATAGATATGGATCATAATGATATACCGTTATATATATGGATCATAATGATATATCGTTATATATATGGATCATAATGATATACCGTTATATATATGGATCATAATGATATACCATTATATATATGGATCATGATGATATATCGTTATATATATGGTTCATAATGATATACCATTATATATATGGATCATAATGATATACCGTTATATATATAGATTATAATGATATATCGTTATATGTATGGATCATAATGATATATCGTTATTTATCACATAACGTTCCTTGTTAGCAGTGTCGAACACCCATTTAATATTCTATTGTATGACACACGTGTTATACAACCTGGAACGGTTTTGATTGGTTGAGTTAAACCTGTAACACTACGCAAGTTTATTAACTGAAACTTTTATTTATTACAAAATCATCTAGATCTATAAAAAAACATTGTTGTTGGTTTGTTAAAAAGTTGGCGTAATTTGTAAAGAGGTAGAACACGAACTCTTTTATACGCAACGTTATGTGTGAGAAGCGACGTTACGACGTCACATATTTTATGACGTTTTGGCGCTAAAGAGTGTCTGACGTCGTGGCGGTTCTATGTTCATATGAATTATTTTTTAATATTTCATTGCAATGTTATGTGATAAAAAGGATCTTAAACTCGTTCCTATTTCATATAAGATTTATGAAACTCGTTATAAATTATTTTTAATTTTAACTCGCTAAAAAGCTCGTTAAAATTAAAATAATTCATAACGAGTTTAATAAATCTTATATGAAATGGGAACGAGTTTAAGATCCTCTATATATATGGATCATAATGATATATCGTTATATATATGGATCAATATAATATATCGTTATATATATGGATCATAATGATATATCGTTATATATATATGGATTATAATGATATATCGTTATATATATGGATCATAATAATATATCGTTATATATATGGATCATAATGATATATCGTTACATATATATGGATTATAATGATATATCGTTATATATATGGATTATAATGATATACCGTTATATATATATGGATCTTAATGATATATCGTTATATGGATAAAGCATAATGTTTCACCATATATTTATGAATCATAACGCTATCTCGTTATATATAGTACCATAATGTGATACCATTATATATACTAACAAAAGATTTCGAGTTTTCGAATTTTAATCATCGGTCAGGTGAATGAAAAGAAATATACTGGCACATTCACCACGCTTTATACTCCGAATATAAATCGAACACACTTGTGGTGCAATAATGTTGGAATACGGTTCAAATGTACCTATACGAAATATCGTTACAACGGAAAGACAGGTTGGTGCCGGACACCGGGGCATTGTTATGGTTGGTGCCGGACACCGGGGCATTGTTATGGTTGGTGCCGGACATGGGGTCATAGTTATGGTTGGTGCCGGACACCGGGGCATTGTTATGGTTGGTGCCGGACATGGGGGCATAGTTGTGGTTGGTGCCGGACATGGGGACATAGTTGTGGTTGGTGCCGGACATGGGGCATAGTTGTGGTTGGTGCCGGTAACCGGGGCATTGTTATGGTTGGTGCCGGACATGGGGGCATAGTTGTGGTTGGTGCCGGACATGGGGACATAGTTGTGGTTGGTGCCGGACATGGGGTATAGTTGTGGTTGGTGTCGGACATGGGGACATAGTTATGGTTGGTGCCGGACACCGGGGCATAGTTGTGGCTGGTGCCGGACATGGGGACATAGTTGTGGTTGGTGCCGGACATGGGGACATAGTTGTGGTTGGTGCCGGACATGGGGCATAGTTGTGGTTGGTGCCGGACATGGGGGCATATGTGTGGTTGGTGCCGGACAATGGGGGCATAGTTGTGTATTTGTCA
Organism: Cyrtodaria siliqua; assembly: GCA_037043455.1. Classification (NCBI taxonomy): domain Eukaryota; kingdom Metazoa; phylum Mollusca; class Bivalvia; order Adapedonta; family Hiatellidae; genus Cyrtodaria; species Cyrtodaria siliqua. Next base: position 20,370 of record JAWPHD010006846.1, read on the forward strand.
TGATTGTAAATATTTAGATATACTGGATTTATTTTCTGATTCAGTTCTGGAGACAATCCCCTTCTACACATGATAACCTTCGCAAATTCAACATTTTAGTACAGTTAACACTATGATTAATACCGCTAGCTTACTAAATATCTCCTGGCCTGACTTGGTATAACTCGGGCACCCACGTGTAAGGCAGTTTCCAAATCTAAAAGATGAAAAAAAAGTATAGCATAATTACTCTACATACACACACTACCAAACTATAGTCTCGCAACAGATGGAAACACTTCAACGTTTAACATATATAATTATGTCACCCTAAATTTACAAACAATGTTCATACATATACTGAAAGGAAAACGAAACGCAACTCGGGAATTCATGCTATATATTGCATATACAAGATGCTACTGTTAATCGAAAGATACATGGCTACGTAAGACCTTTCCTTTCGGAAAAAAATACTAAAACAACTTATAACACAGCAAATAATGTTCCTTCAAAGTTTCATTATTGACAGAGTACGCATTTGGCCCAAGCATGTGAGCAAACTTATGATGCACAGTTTTTCAAACTATTTTATTAAATACACTATTGAAATGACTCAATTTTTCAAAAAAAGAACTTCAACATTTGTGAATTTCTTGTTGCAAAGTGTACTGTGATTAAACATCTACAACATCACAGTTGTGTCCTTTCTACTCTATCTCTAACCACAGACTTATTAATAAGCAGATAGGAAACTTTCTGTCTTAACCAATGAAGTAAACAAAATATCACGTGGCACCTTAACTTTTCCTTCTATCTTCTCTCTCAATTATTCACTGATGTTGATGAGAATACATTCAAAAGATCCATAGTGAACAGCAAAATGAGATTATAATAATATATGTTTATATTCAAAATAATAAATTGTATAAAAAAAATGTTTAAATTTAAAAATGTCATTATGTTTCGATTTTCTCTTAAAATTTAAGGTTTTGACATGGTCAAAGTTTCCGTGAAACTCCCTTTTGCTGTAAATGTAAGAGAAAGCACAATACTATCATTGGAAAAAAAATTTGTGATTGGATTTGAATGAATGAAACTTGTATCTATAAAACTCTTCATGATATGAGTGTTTAAAGTTGGGAATATTTTGTGAAATTTCCCCACTGTGCCACGTGAAATTTAGATAATGTTCATAGTATCAAATCTATTTGTTATAAGGTCTGTGCTCTAACTGCAACTATTTATTTTATAAAACATATTGGAATTTCTTTGAATAGTATGTAGAATTAAGTGTGTTACAGTTTAAACGTGTTACTGAATAGATAATTTTGGAGGAAAGAAAGGTTGGGTAAAAGAAAGGTCGAACATGAATTGTAGCTTTCACATAATACAGTCAATCAAAAACAGGAATTAAGGCAAACCTGTTTTTTTCTAAATGGAATACAAAAACAAGACAGTTGACAGTGTTACTAAGAAGCAAGGCACGTGACATCACAACACAATCCTAAAACACTAGTTCCACTGCCATCTGAACATAGAACAGGACAGAGCATCTAACGTACACAGTTACAACGACATCTGAACATAGAACAGGACAGAGCATCTAACGCACACAGTTACAACGACATCTGAACATAAAACAGGACACAGCATCTAACGCACACAGTTACAATGACATCTGAACATAGAACAGGACAGAGCATCTAACGTACACAGTTGCAACGACATCTGAACATAGAACAGGACAGAGCATCTAACGTACACAGTTGCAACGAAAGCTGAACATAGAACAGGACAGAGCATCCAACGTACACAGTTACAACGACATCTGAACATAGAACAGGACAGCGCATCTAACGTACACAGTTGCAACGACATCTCAACATAGTACCAGACAGAGCATCTAACGTACACAGTTACAACGACATATGAACATAGAACAGGACAGAGTATCTAACGCACACAGTTACAACGACATCTGAACATAGAACCAGACAGAGCTTCTAACGCACACAGTTACAACGACATCTGAACAAAGAACAGGCCAGAGCATCTAACGTTCACATTTACAACGACATCTGAACATAGAACAGGGCAGAGCATCTAATGCACACAGTTACAACGACATCTGAACATAGAACCAGACAGAGCATCTAACGTACACAGTTACAACGACGTCTGAACATAGAACAGGTCAGAGCATCTAACGCACAAAGTTACAACGACATCTGAACATAACAGTTCCAACGACATCTGAACATAGAACAGTACAGAGCATCTAACGTACACATTTACAACGACATCTGAACATAGAACAGGACAGAGCATCTAACGTACACAGTTACAACGACATCTTAACATAGAACAGGACAGAGCATCTAACGCACACAGTTACAATGACATCTGAACATAGAACGGGACACAGCATCTAACGTACACAGTTGCAACGACATCTGAACATAGAACAGGACAGAGCATCTAACGTACACAGTTGCAACGACATCTGAACATAGAACAGGAAAGAGCATCTAACGCACACAGTTACAACGACATCTGAACATAGAACAGGACAGAGCATCTAACGTACACAGTTGCAACGACATCTCAACATAGAACCAGACAGAGCATCTAACGTACACAGTTACAACGACATCTGAACATAGAACAGGACGGAGTATCTAACGCACACAGTTACAACGACATCTGAACATAGAACAGGAAAGAGCATCTAACGTTCACATTAACAACGACATCTGAACATAGAACAGGACAGAGCATCTAACGCACACAGTTACAACGACATCTGAACATAGAACCAGACAGAGCATCCAACGTACACAGTTACAACGACATCTGAACATAGAATAGGACAGAGTATCTAACGCACACAGTTACAACGACATTTGAACATAACAGTTCCAACGACATCTGAACATAGAACAGGACAGAGCATCTAACGTACACATTTACAACGACATCTGAACATAGAACAGGACAGAGCATCTAACGTACACAGTTACAACGACATCTGAACATAGAACCGGACAGAGGATCTAACGCACACAGTTACAACGACATCTGAACATAGAACAGGACAGAGCATCTAACGCACACCGTTCCAACGACATCTGAACATAGAACAGGACAGAGCATCTACAGTAAACAGTTACAACGACATCTGAACATAGAACCAGACAGAGCATCTACAGTACATAGTTACAACGACATCTGAACATAGAACCAGACAGAGCATTTAACGCACACAGTTACAACGACATCTTAACATAGAACCAGACAGAGCATCTAACGCACACCGTTACAACGACATCTGAACATAGAATAGGACAGAGCAGCTAACGCACACAGTTTCATCGACATCTGAACATAGAACAGGACAGAGCATCTAACGCACACAGTTACAACGACATCTGAACATAGAACAGGATAGAGCATCTAACGCACACAGTTCCAACGACATCTGAACATAACAGTTCCAACGACATCTGAACATAGAACAGGACAGAGCATCTAACGCACATAGTTCCAACGACATCTGAACATAGAACAGGACAGAGCATCTAACGCACACAGTTCCAACGACATCTGAACATAGTACAGGACAGAGCATCTAACGTACAGAGTAACAACGACATCTGAACATAGAACAGGACAGAGCATCTAACGCATACAGTTACAACCACATCTGAACATAGAACAGGACAGAACTTCTAACTGTTGTCATGTATTTAGTAAAGGGACACACGTCAATATTTCATTATAAATCAACAAACATTAAACATGTTACCTTAATATGACACAGGGCACTTTTGATTTATTTTAAAGTCAAATTAAGCTTTTACAAAACTTAAACTGACGAAGTAGAGTTTATGGTATTTTTAAAACACTATAGCTTTGGATTCTTTGCTAAATCAAATTTTCATTCAGGTAAAAAACGAAAACCGCTCCATTACCGCGTTGCCGATTGGAAATCGATCTCTGTCATTTGACGTTTTATGTGTGGGATAATTTAGGATAATTTGCTTCATGACTATATGACTCTGAATGAACCTGAATAGAAAACTGTTGATCTGAAAAAGAGCATTTACGCACTTGACTGATGTCAGACATAGACATTATAATCTGTCACTAATTATTAAGTGTTTTTTATCTTGAATGTCCGCTAATGAGGCTTCTATAGAAATGTGATGTTTAAATCGAAATCTATGTCAGTGCATTTTATTATCAAATTTATTAGACGAGCCTTAGAAATCTAAATTTATCGAGGTTCTGCCAAGTTATTCTGCGTCCAGTAAACTTGAAAACACTAATTACTGACATAGTATTCTATTTGTCATGAAGATTAACCACATTTTCAGTGCATTTTATTATCAAATTTATTAGACGAGCCTTAGAAATCTAAATTTATCGAGGTTCTGCCAAGTTATTCTGCGTCCAGTAAACTTGAAAACACTAATTACTGACATAGTATTCTATTTGTCATGAAGATTTACCACATTTTCAATGCATTTTATTATCAAATGTATTAGACGAGCCTTAGAAATCTAAATTTATCGAGGTTCTGCCAAGTTATTCTGCGTCCAGTAAACTTGAAAACACTAATTACTGACATAGTATTCTATTTGTCATGAAGATTAACCACATTTTCTGTATAATTTAATAGTTACATAGAACGGTGTGGTATTCCGCTTTTCTTTCTTGTTTGATATAGCAAATATCACAGGGCTGATCCAGCAAAATTCTTTATTAGATGGAAAAAATGATTTTTACCGGTATCGCAATAACGGCCCCAGTAGCAACCATCACATGTGCAGATAGGATACACGGTGTTACCGACTGTATAATCGGCATCGATTCCATGGGCACAGGGTACCAAAGATAAAAAATAACTAAAATGTGTTATTTAGCTTTATGTATGAATTCGTGTACACCAATTCAATTCAATTCAATTTAATCTCTTTATTTCCTCCATAATGGAGATTTTAAGAAGTAGATGACATTATGAAATCAACGATGAATACAAATGATATAGTTTAACATAATATATACAAATACAGGGCAATTAGTGTTGTGAAATAAACGACTAAAGAATCGTAAGATGGCGAGAGAGTTTGTGTTAAAAGGAACACAGAAAGAAGGAACAAAAAATAAATAAATAATAATAATAATCGTATTATATTTTAGATAAGCTTTTTACAGAAGTAGTAATTATACCAGTGGTATAATCATTTTGGCACGTTTTAACACAAATATTGTATCTCAAATGAAACAAACTTGCTATGTCGTTTGAGTAATATGTTCAAATACTCGTAAACAAATGCTCGCAAACCTTGAAGCGAGGTGATAATAACAAAGGTACCTGACCTCGCCAACTTCTGTGTATAATGCAAAATAAAACGGACTAGCATCATCTAATTCCCTATTCAAATTAGGATTCACAAATCTGTGTACATCATTCGTATATCGCATTCTTGCATTAAGCAGGCTCGAACATTGCGAGATAATATGAACGATCGTAAAGTGACTAGTGTATTACAGACAAGGAAGGTAGAGTCCTGTCTGTTGGCAACCTCAACCCAGAGTCTAGATATACTAATCGCTATACAAAGCTCGTTTCTATTGGACGGCAATGACCACACTAAGGCAGGGGTGATTTGCTGGAGGATCTCTCTGAACATTATACAATCTACATCATTGTTAACCCTCAAACACCAAAGGTTGGATTCCAGCCTTTTAATAGAAGATTTAACTTGGTTAAAGTGGATCTTTCATTAAGTCATTCAATATATGATGCAGGTTATACTTGCAGGGAATATTGCACATATCGGGGATGAAGCCCCTCTGTACGGTGTTGTTTCCCTTTATAAATTGCAAGTATCGACGTAAGTAAATTTGCTGACATTGTGGCAGTCGGCAGCGATAAAAGTTTATGTCAATCTCGGAAGTTAGGCGAGTAAGGCCAAGCATAGATTCATACATATCTGATCTTGTTCGAACAGAGAAACCTTGTATACGCTCAGCCACATAATGCTGTAACCAATTGATCTTGGACAGCTCTGCATTCGATAGATCATTCCAGAGTTCACAATCGTAAAGCGCTGTGGGGACGACTATTTTTCTATAAAGATTAACCGACGTACGTATTAAGGATTCGAATATTTTTTAAATGCATGGAAGCAACGCAATTGGTCGGTAACTGTTCGGATCACTCTTCTATTTCCTTGCTCCTTTGTAAAGTGGGATAGTTATACTGGAATTTCAGGATAACGGGGTTAATTCGGTGTTTAATATTTTGTTAAATATCATGAAAATGCAATGAATAATGACACTTCCTCCATGTATAATATGTCCATTCTGAACGTTGTCACCTCCGGCAGCTTTCCGTTTTTTTAACAATTTCGCAATTTTTGAAATCTCATCGTGTCGGATATCTGAATCCAGCATACTTCTATATGAATCTCACGTGACCAGTTCAAGATGTGTTACTCAAGATGTGTTACTCGAGAGTTAATATAGTCAACGAAATGGTTTAAGAGGCTTCGAGAACGGTTTCATGAAATAAATTACGATAGTGAGTGGCAAAGCCGTCGACTACATTAGGTTCGGGACTAAACGATACTCCATTGGCTGTTATCTTTTGGCAAACAACATGTTTACGTTTTGACTTATTTCTTAACTTCCAAAACAACCTATAATCCAGTTCCGCTGCATCGTCAAATTCTTTATATATTTTGTCATATGTTTCTGACGCGGCGCGCTGTATACGGCAGAACTGTGACTTCGCGCGTTTATAATCAGCATACGATTGGTGAACAACACCCCTAGGTTTACCCATTGAAATCCAAATACGCCTGTTTTGTCTAGATACGGTATGAGCGTCTTTTACAGCATGTGTCTAATATGGCTTAGCGTGAATGTTGAATGCATTCCTGGGTAGTGACTTCATCGCCGAAGAGTGAAGCGTTTCTACTATTAAGCTAGTCTCTATCACCCAGCCGCATGCCCACCTTTTCTATGCCCACTCCTAAGTGACGCAGATTGCGTACGTCTGGGTGACAGAGACTACTATTAAGCAGGAAATGTCCTCAGATGAAAGACCATGTCAATTTCATCATATCTTGTGAACGGTACGTCAATCGTCGCAAGGAAAGGGAGTTGATCCGGAGGACATTAGATCTGATTCATCAACGATATTGAAACGCTTGATGTTTTGGAACATGTTAACATCGACTAAGAAGTGATCGATCACTGATTTAGTAAGGACAAAACTATAAAAAGGGTCATTATTTATTTCGGATAGGTTTACAGGTACCAGTGCATTTTCGTTTACGTAGTGGGTAAAACAATTTGGATTTAGCTATAGATCAATTGACCGTAGCCGACGTTTTTTTTTCTTTTCGGTTTTCAATAATATCAGAATATTAAAGGGGATTGTCTTCCGGTTGAACACAAATATCTAACACTGTTGTTTTTTAAGCGGATTTTAACAGAAATATTACGATAATAAACTTCCATAGTCCTGATAATGCACTGAATATATACCACGGGACGCCTACTATACTGAGCAAAATATGTTCAGCAGAATATTAGATCTATTAGCATTCAGACGCAAGTGTAGTAAATTTAAACATTTAAGTATAGAAATTTACCAAATCGAGGTAAATTAACAAGTTTATCATTCTAATCGATTCTATGTAATTATTTTGGTGTTTTTAAAGTTGAATTACGTCTTCATAGTGACATTTTACTTTTTTTGTTAAATCTTATATTGTCTTAATATACTCATACGTGTACACGTGAGTCCATTTCCGCAATATCCCTTATTACAGGTACAGGTAAAGGACCCGGCAGTATTTGTACAGGTAGCATTTACGTCACAGTTAGCTGTGCCAAGAGTACACTCATTGTCATCTGAAAATGCATAAGTATAGTCTTGTGCGCACGTTGCAATATACCTTACATATAAAACAATGCATGCAGATACTTGACACTTTTACCTACGTGCGCATGTTCATTTAATTACGTTCAGCATTTCTTAAGTTAAAACATAATCCATATGTTTTGTGTATTTTTACTATTTCCGTTATTTTAAAACCATTATACCGGGTGCGGGGCAAACCTAAAGTCCCCACCGGTCACACAACGGTAGTGGTCTAATAAATAAGAAGACAATCAAACATTAAAGCTGTTATTGATATGTTTTATACTGCGGTTTATTTTAAATGAATTGTATAATAAGAACACATAATACAAGGGCTGATATAATCAACTGTGGGAATAGTATAATGTATAGACATAGTATTGTCGATTTTGTTCTGTCTTCCAGTAAAGCTGATTATATCAGATATCGAACATTGATAAAGTATTTTGTAAGCGTTATCTCTAATACACTTTGTAGTGTTAGTATGTAATCAAAAACATGGTAACTAGCTACTGTCGGAAATATTTTCATGATATTTCAGCATATCTTTACACTCATAAAATCTGCTCAAAAACGACTGAAGTTGATTGAAAAATATGTTCTATGTGACACTGCATTTTTGCAAATTAAAACAATAAGAGCATGAACTTTGACTTGAACATTCATATTGAATCTATTTTATATATACATCTAAAAAAGGTGATTTCAACAGTGTTGGTATATTAAAGCTTTCGGTTTGTTTTCTTAAATAAAAAATGCAAATCATAATAAATACTTCAATAGTAATAATACAAATAATAATTAAAGTACAAACATTTTTAAATTTAAACTTTAATAAACAGAGTCAAATTATTTTCTGAAAGACATCATAAACATTTTATTCAACAAATTAACAGATATGAAATCAAATCTGTACGTTGTAAAAATGAAGTTGATTTAGTAATAGCTTGTCAAATAAATGTTAATTTCAAAGCCAAGTTCTCTGTTTTTCTCAAGCAGGACCTCGAGTTCACTGTAGACTCGTTTTACCAATATCCCATAACTTGTGAACTACTGCTGATTTCATTGGTCATTCTTAATTATTGTATGGCCTCTTTTCTCAAATTTTGGCTGGAATACACGGACGACTATGCCTTAAATTGGCGAGTATCGTCTATGGTTTTATTGCGAGGGTACTTGTAGATTTGTGTCATCCATTGACGATTATGAATAGATGCAGGGTGAAACAAAATGAAGTAAAATTAAATGTTAACTTAAATTAACCCGAATGAAGTAAGTTAACAAATGTATCATTCTGATCGACTTAATAAATTGTTTATTGTTTTTGAAGTTGAATTATGTCTTCAGTGACATTTTACCGGAAAGTTTTTATGTCTTGTAAAATCTTATGTCGTCTTAATATAATCATACCGGTACAAGTGTATCCATCTCCGCTGTATCCACTATTACAAGAACAGGTAAAGCTCCCGCGAGTATTTTCACAGGCAGCATTTACGTCACAGTTTGCAGTGCTTAGAGCACACTCATTGTCATCTGAAATCCATAATTATATGGTGGTGCGAACATTGAAATGATCAGTACATATAAAATAATGCATTTTGATACATGATACCAAATGTTATTAAAATGGAAGAATCGTTATTCTTTAAAGTACACAACGGGAGATAATAGTTAGAAACTCCATAGCCAACTTCGACTTTATGTTCGTGACAAAACGCGCGACTAAATTCGATTAATCGCTAGTGGGCTCTTTTATATGCCTAATCTACCCAGGCCGATATCTACAGGCAAGACATATCTTTAATTTGCCTAATCTACCCAGGCCGATATCTACAGGTAAGACATATCTTTAATTTGCCTAATCTACCCAGGCCGATATCTACAGGTAAGACATATCTTTAATTTGCCTAATCTACCCAGGCCGATATCTACAGGTAAGACATATCTTTAATTTGCCTAATCTACCCAGGCCGATATCTACAGGTAAGACATATCTTTAATTTGCCTAATCTACCCAGGCCGATATCTACAGGTAAGACATATCTTTAATTTGCCTAATCTACCCAGGCCGATATCTACAGGTAAGACATATCTTTAATTTGCCTAATCTACCCAGGCCGATATCTACAGGTAATACATATCTTTAATTTGCCTAATCTACCCAGGCCGATATCTACAGGTAAGACATATCTTTAATTTGCCTAATCCACCTAGGCCGATATCTACAGGTAAGACATATCTTTAATTTGCCTAATCTACCCAGGCCGATATCTACAGGTAAGACATATGCATGACAGGCCGAGACTAGAGACCCCACTACACTACATTAGAGAAGAATACTGTGTTGTTGTCTCTGTCTCTTGATGTTCACCTCTTTATTTCCCTGCCTCCACACCTAATTTTTGGATACGGATAACCAGGTTATGATTGTATTTTGTTGTGATATATACCATCTATTGCTGAAATATAATTGATTTAATCAACTTGGATTGTGTTAGAGGGCGTGAGCGGTAGCTAGCATATTTCACTACCGCTCATGAACAGTCTCAATCAAACCGAGACTGCAATATTTCGTATGTGTCGTGCTCGGCCGTTTTCAAAGGTCCATTATCATACTTTTTTTTTTAGATTGTATTTGTTCGACAATTTCCTTAAAATTTGCTGTTAAGATATGATAAGATCAGAGGTTATTAATTGAATTAGCTAATGAATTGTCAATGTATACATGTATGATGCAGTTTTGTATTAATACTTGAATTGTATACACAAGATTATATCACGTTTTGAAGGCGACATTTAACATTTAAACTTCCTTTAAACAATATTTGTTTCATAATGTTCACATAAATTTGTTGAGTTTATATTACACCTTATCATCCCTTATTTTTTAATAGTTTTATCTTTATATATTTACATTAATTTTTAATTAATACTTCATTTCTTCATTTTTTTATCATTTTTTTAGCACAATATGACCTATTGATGTGTCGACGTGCCGTAAAACACCATTCATTCCATTCACATATATATTATATACAAATTACAACTTTAAGGATCTGAAAACAAGCTTATCAAAGCTTGTATAAATTCATCTTCTTTCAGAGAAGTCCCATTTTGATATGGCTAAGTAACATAAATATTTTAATCATGAAAAGTAAGAAAATAAAGCAGGATAAGATAAAAAAAAAAAAGGAATCCGAATGGTAGCTGAGCAAAACAATGGAAACATTAAGAAGCTATATTCTAGGCTGCTATTTTAAGTAAGTTGTTAAAACGAGGAGAAATAAATGGTAAGACAAAGAGAATAGGAACAACTCATGTAATCTCATAAATTTCAACACCGGTGTACCCTAACAACCCCAACCTGCTCTGACTGGCCTCTTATGTACGATAAGGATGCAAAGCTGCGGGTGGAAACTATATAGCACTATACATCTTGAAGATGTCGACGTAAACTTGTTCATGCATATGGAAATAGCAAAACACACTTAGGCAAGTGCTACCTATGAACAAATTCAACTAAAGAGCGCGGGAACAGGATATGAAAACAAGTTAACATGATTTATTTAGGTATGTATATACAACTTCTTCAATTGGAACGTGCATATTAAATCGTTTGAAACAAGGACGTCTAATTTGCTGCTTCAACGGGAGCAGCAATTCTGCAGTTCTGCAGGAGAGAAAGTTTTCGAGTTCAAGTTAATTAAATGTTAATATCTTACTTCTAACTTGAGAAGCAGCACGTGACGTCACGAAGTGTAACTAGGGCATCGACAACTAACGTTAAACATGACGTCATGCGACATTGTAAACATGACGTCAGGTGCGTGAAAATGGGATAACTGTTTTGGTCTGCAATATTTGCAAGTAAAACAAATGCAGGATGCGGTCTGGAAATTTGAGTTTTCAGATACATCTGTGACAGTGTACTTATCTTTACCTTAAAAACAGTCAGAACGCATCTAATACATTGTAACAAAAAAAATATAAAAAATAAAAATCCGGAGGATCATTAAGACTCTCCCTCCACCCAATCCCGCTTTGATAACGGGCCCATGCTATCAATTGGTCCTAGCTATGTACCTGTAGTCCGGAGTAAACTTTTATGTAATTTCTGAACATTTAACAATTATAAAGTATTGAGCTTCGTGCGAAGCGTAGTCCCGAACATTAAATAAAACAATCATATTTTGGTAAGCTTCGCGAAGCGAAATCCATCGTCGTGAGTCAAGCTACAAGATACAAGTCGCACCGTTCTTCAATTCTGTGGTTGACTTAGTTGACATTTTCAAAGGGAACTGCATGCTAAAGGATAAAACAGACAGTACATAAGAAAACAACGAGCGAAGCTCGTTTAACTTGTTTAGGCTTAGCGAAGCAAAGCGAAGACAGCTAAAGGTCCATACATCATAGGTGGAATTTATTTTACAGCTAACAAATATCTTTATGAAGTGTACGAGTGGTGAAAGGTCAAAATATCAAATTTCTTCAATTCAGGGATTGACCTTGGTTGACATTTTCAAAGGGAACTGCATGTTAAAGGATAGAACAGACTGTACATAACAATGTGTTAAGTCTTTGCGAAGCGAAGAGAATACCCATAAAGATCCATACATCATGTAGGCGGAATTTATTTTACAACTAACAATTGTCTTCATGAAGTGTACGAGAGGTGAAAGGTGACAAGATCAAGCTTTTTACAATACTTCCGTCTAGCAGACAAACAGAGTGGTGTATAACAACATCTAACAAGATGTGTGTCTCATACGAAGGGCTTAATTGTTTACGTATATATGTAGTATATATCCATCATGTAAACATACGCAAGATGATTGCAAAAGCAAACGAGCGCCTGATCTATATTTCATTAAAATGTTTGAGGGTCACGTGTCACCACTAAATTTCGTCTTTGTGTTCTTCAGCAACACACTTTTTAGTAGCATCGTCAGTCGAATGCGGACGTAAACTGGGTGGTTTTCTGTATACCGGAGTCTATACTCCGGGAACGTTAAAAGTCTATCTATAGGAATCTATGCGTTATAGTATTAGTATGCCATGTTCCAGATTCCTGTGAGTGGTCTCCTCTCTCGGGGCGACTCCAAATATCCTATATCGTGTTGAACTATTAAACAACATTCATATCATACATTACAAATTGAACTTGCTTCTCCCCAAATAGCAAGGGCGAAACAGACACACCCCACCCACGACACCCCCGTCACATACCTATAATCGGACAGGCAGTGTTAGCCTATGCTTGCCGGAATTTAAGGGCCTGTCAGCGGGTCCTTATCATAGGATTTAGCAAATAAATGTTTTGAAAATGCACTAGAATTCGCCTTATGTCATGTAGAAAACAAAGAAACTTCGGTAAGAGTAAGAGTATTGGCCTATATATGTATCATCCCCATCTCTGAAGGCGGCTCTTAATAACCTATAATGTGTTGATGAGCCGTTAATAATATTCAAACATTAAATAAATCATTCGTCCAATTTTATTAAGCCAACAAAAAAGTGAATTGTATCCACTCTCATTTCCAATATTTTGCTACTCCCCTAGCATGACCTCAGAAATATTAATTTGAGGTTCAGAATTGGCCAACATGTGTTCCAGCAGCTGTTCTGCAATTACTTGTTGATTCAGATTTGATAAGCTCTTATTTGCCAAGACTGTAAAACGTTCATCGATTTTAGTGGAATAGTTGAAAAAAACATTAGGCAAGTACCGCTACGCATTTACGTAGACATGTATTTAAACTTTTGAGCGACTCACGTTTTTATTTATTAGCTATAACTGATAAAACAGATATGCAAAACGGTAATAGACGTTTACAATGCTAAAGGTGAATAATTGATAAAAATGATAAAAAAATCAAAAGGAAACTGAAGCCTTTTCGCATTTTAAGACATTAATTTCCTTTAACGGATATTAGAAACGGATACTACCAACTTGAAGATATATTTTCTGAATTTTAACAGAAACGTAAATTTCATCTCATTGGATCTCATTGATGCACAACGTATACTGTAGGTTTCACTCGATGTTATACTATTTAGCGTGTTTCAATCGCACCAGCCGCGGATCCGATTCAGTGTAAGCAAATTCACAATTTGGCTTTATTTGTAACAATACTGTACTTGTAATATAATGCAATTATTTAGGCGGAGTACTCTTAAAGGTACATTAGCCGTAAGTTTGACGAAATTCAATAGCGGAACAAAACATAGTGGGGTTGTAGCTAGGCCAAGCCCATATTAAAATGTCGAGGTAATAATTGAAGACCGCGTTACAAATTGACCTACATGGGAAATTTATGCGATGCAAGACATGACAAGATAAACGTGTTTTATTCAAACGCACGAATTTTTTAGAACATACTTAGTAGGGTCTGTGTTCATGTTCTCATGTATACCTTTCACTTAATGAAAATCAGACAAAGTTCACATGTGCAACAAAACTGAAAACCCTAATATACAATATGTTATAAGTAAGTGGACATGTACCTGCTTGACACTGTAGCATGCATTTTCTACAGGGTTTCCTACAGAACCCCTGGATCATTCCGACTTCACATGGCTGAAATTAATTACATCACTTTACATTAAGTGAACAATATTCACTGATGACCTTATTTCCACCACAGTCATGTTTGAAAACACACATAGTCCAAGCTGTTATAATGAAATTTAATCCAAATATTGGTAACTTTCAAAATAATGTACCTCCGTAAAGGGATTTTACTTCAGGCAAAAGTATTTATATTTTCCAAGTGTTATTTTTATTTTACACATTATGTATTACATGTTATAGTCATACATCAATACAAATGACTGACATAATGCTAGTTTAGTTAAATAGGTGACTATGCAATTTAAACGTTTTCTATAACTATACAAAAATAAGGAAAGTACAGTTTATTGGAAATGGTGTTAGAAAGAAGAAATGTGGACAGACATTTTGTTTGTTTCAATGCATGACTCAAGCATGTGTGCAAACTTAGGATGCAAACTTTTGCAAACTCCTTACGTTAAATACAGTACTGAACTGGCTCAATTTTTTAAAGATGAACTTCAACATGTATGAATTTCTTGTTACAACGTGTACTGTGATTAAAAAGTCTACAACATCACAGTTGTGTCCTTTCTCTAACTAACTGCAACTTTATTTTTTTACAAAACGTCTTGGGATTTCCTAGGAATATATATGGAATTAAGTGTGCAGTATATACAATATATAGAAAATTCCCGTGCCGCATTCCTTTATCCTTTCAGTATACATATATACATTCGTAATTAAACAGTGAAGAATTAAGCAGAAACAGTCTCATCCGAATATATAGAAAGAAAGGTAATTTATAAAGTATATACAATACAATATGCACATATGTATGTTCATCTAATGTGATATAACTTCTATATATAAGTATAATGGTAAGATATATGTATTTAGAGTTCTATATTACATCATTTTTGCGGACACCTTCCTCGCAGTCTCCTAAATAGATTGGTTCGTCAGATTGTCCATTTAACTCGCTCACCATTAGAATCTGAAAGTAATACATGTCATATTACGTTTATAAACGCAACATTTTTGATTTTCGATTAGTTTTAGTCTGCTGTTGTTTCGTGTTCAAATCAATATAGTATTTTATACTAGGACACAGATATGCCGATAAACAGTTGCATAAGAGTTGCGATACTTCTCTCAGTTAAAACACATTTTGCACGAGGACTTCAATTCCATCTCTAGAAATCCAAAAAATACCAAGTGTTGCGCTTTCAAATTTACTGAGTATATAATGTACAGTACGGACACATTCACATATGACAGTGCCTGTATTTCTCTACTGTCTACGTGTATATAATGTACAATACGGACACATTCACATATGGCAGTGCCTGTATTTCTCTACTGTCTACGTGTATATAATGTACAATACGGACACATTCACATATGGCAGTGCCTGTATTTCTCTACTGTCTACGTGTATATAATGTACAATACGGACACATTCACATATGGCAGTGCCAGTATTTCTCTACTGTCTACGTGTATATAATGTACAATACGGACACATTCACATATGGCAGTACCTGTATTGCTCTACTCTCTACGTGTAAATAAAGGGAATGATGTCGTTTGGAGAATAGTAATGAATTGGCGGAAAACAAGGGTTTATAAAATGTCAAGAATATATTTGACGGTAAAAAAAAGGAAAACGTACATATAATTTCTCGATTATTTTTATCGAAGTCTAAAATGAAAAAGGTGAAATACCAAAAGTTTGTGCTGTTCTACATGAACAGAAATGCGACTTGACTGTTGTGATTGAATGCTACTTTTCCTGTTCGTTTTTTGTATCTTTATTTAATGTCACAATAGTGTTGCATGTGCCGTATGGCGACCGTTAATTTTTTGGGTTTTGTGTTCATCGACATTTTGGCCCGTTTAAGTAGGGTTTTCCTTAACTTTACCCGTGATCTAGTATTATACACTGTTGTCGAGTTTTGGACCTATTTTAACCGTCCGTAAGTTTACAAATATTATTTCTAATGGATCTTTGATACGATTCTATTTCATATGTCTAATGACTACTAATTATCCCTTATTTCGATTTCCACAGAATGGTATTACTTTCTGAATTACATATATGAGTCTATTAGTAAACACACTTAAAATAAATCTTTCATCTCTTCGGTTAGACTCTGCTTCATCAATACAAATTTCACAAAATAACTCTTCATTTCTTAGAAATCTTTACGCCTTACACCTTTAAATCTTCATTCGGCAAACGTTCCTGCTAACAATATTCCAGGGTTTTTAATAACGGCTAAAAAAGTTTCAGTTACTCCTCTAGGATCACCTGTTTTGAAGAAATACCATATTAAGTCTCCTTTTAGAAATCGTTTAGTTCATTCAAGACGCAGGGTGTTTCCCTCTATTAATAAGTGCTATGCTAATAGGTGCAGTTGTTGCAATTATTTATTTTGCAAGTCCACCATTAAATCAGCTGTTAATGGTAGAATGTTTAATGTATGTCTAGCATCAAATGTTGATTGACGTACATCTCACGTCATTTATGTTTTGACTTGAAATGCACCACGTTGCGGTATACAATTTGTGGAACAAACATATTTTTTTTCGTGAACATAAATATAATGCAGGTAATCCTAAAAATTACATGTACCAACACTTTCGTCAGTCAGGTCATACTTTTAGTAACGTTACTATTCAACCGGTTGAATATATAATTTAGGATAATGATGCTACTAAAGGCTTTAACATAAAAGCTAGACATATTGCAGAACTTAAGTGGATGAACAACGTGCAGACACCATGTCCACTCGGCTTTAATGACAATATTTATCAACAAGGAATTATTTCAAAAGATCCTAATATTGACATTTTTTTATATTTTCTATTCGAAAGCGTAACTCTAGGTCTCATGGTCGAAGGCGTAATGGTAACATCAAACGTAAATCGCGTGTAATTATTTTAGTCGCTGATTTACATACTATTTTTAAACAGTCTGGAAAGCACTCTATGCTTTCACGACTTACCTGTTTGTCCATTTATTCAATTAAGTTGATCGACGAGGAAGCAGACAAAAGTTTCACTCGTAAAGATCCCTTGTATAACACTGCTTCCATAATTCAAAGCTACACACAGCATTTTCTCCGACCCCGGGAGCCTGATCACGTCAGACATTTTGTAAAATTACTATATCTTAATAAAGGTATTGATTCCATTGGCATGCACAGTATTTTTCGAGATAATCATGTAGTTGATTTTATTCCTAAATATTTCAAAAATTCCGAAAGTCTAATTTGGTATATGTATAAAAACCCTATTTATTCATCTTTAAAATTGTTCTTTGTTTCTGTGTGTGTTTGTGGTTGACTGTCGTCCTTGAATGCTACTTTTCCTGTTCGATTTTTATATTTATATTTGAACATTTTGTTTAACAAAGCGGCGAGGATATGTTACATGACAACTATTAGAACTCTATCTCTTGTATGTTCAGAAACGATTCAATAGGTAACTACGTAAAACTATGGCGGGGCTGAATGTTAAACCTATGGCGGAACTGAAAGTTATCCCTGGTCAAGATTTGAAACACATTCGTACAATACCATCAACTTATGCTACTGAATTAAATTAATTCTCTATCTCTTTTAGTTTCTGAGAAGAATTTAAAAAACATTAAAACTGTTTAATTCATTTTCAAACTGAAACCATCTGCCTTGTTGATTTTTAGAATTTGTTTTTCAAGTTCATCCTTAGCTATACAAGTCGTTGTAAAACATGATAACTCTCCGCACTTTTTGTTGGGTCATTTTTGATTCCAGGGACTTCATTTAAACAAATGATATCATGTGTATATACGGATCTTTTCAGAAAAAAATATATTGAAATCTGTTACACGTTTCTAGGCAGAATCGTTCGACTATTTTAATGATGTCGGCTATCTTGGATGATGCCTTAATCTATTTGTAACAATCTTGCAATACATTGATTAAATAATCACTCATGAACGATTTCCTCAAAATTTCTATTCATAGATGACATGATAAGAATAGTCTTGTTTTAACTGGAAACAATACTTTCTAAAACAATCTCCTTTTTCAGGTTTTTTGAAGATGCAGTCATATATCCTTCTACGTTATATATTCATCGCACACGAGAATATGTATGCAGATGCAGATCTCCATCAATAATAAAGGCTATAACATTCTTATTCAAAGAAATATTTTAGGTTGGTATTGTACTTCTCCAGTTGCACCCTGTAAACATGTTCGTTTTTTTTATAACATGCGTTTTAATCGCAAAGAATATCGAAGATCAAACGTTTTGCACTGATACCAAAACCTGAACTTGCGATAGCACATGCGTTTTGCGGATTTTTGTAAAGTTTTGGAATCCAGTAACATAGTAAGGCCCTCATTGTGCTTATGCTTAACAGAAACATTCATAGTCTCAAAATGATATGTTGGAAAAACATGTATTTCTCTCCTGCAATGGTGTGGTTAGATAAGCAGAAAGGTTCGCTAGTTTTGCATTAAAAGTTGTTTCCAAGGGATATCCCCTTTTCAGTATTTATTGATATCATGCAATAGTCAGAAAACAATTTGATACTGTTGAAGGTTACGTCTGTTGGAACGAGAACCGATTGGATATGAAGATTCTGTATTTCCTTCTAAAGTTGGTGTATATTTCAAGATGACTTTCAATGGAAGCAGACAGGCATTTGACTAGCATTGTATACGCGAATCAATATTTTGTTAGAAATTATTCCAAATCTAGCAATGAGTGCAGATGTATTTCAGCTTTTGCATTTACATAATATATTACAGAAACCCACTAAAGACTATTCTGTTTAATTGCGACAGGCATTAAAATCAATATCAAATGGATTGAAATGATCATTTTATCCTAACTAACATTAAGATTGCCAGTGATTATATGACCGATACGTTCGAACCAACATTTAGATTTATGAAATGTTCAATAATTGGAAATATAGTCTCGACTTCAAGATTTAGAACTACTCTAGTATTGTAATTGAAAATAAAATGTCTAGTTGATTTAGTTTAGGGGTAACATATTACATGAGTATCTTTATTCTTGAAATACTTTCAAATTGTGTCAGTCATTCGTCTGTTATTAAACCAAATAAAGACGCAATCAAACGAACACATGTTTGTTTAAATTATGTTTGTATTCAATTATGAAAATAATTAAATAGTTGACTTACAAACAAATATTTATCAAAATCATGTACCATTAACACGAAAAAATGATGATAAGATGGATGATTGAAAACATATTGTTTTGCATATTAAAACAGAACCGAAACGAAACATTTAAAAATATTCTATTTCTTTCTTCTTTGGAGAAATGTTAATGTTATTTATTTCATTTTGCTACACCAATAAGTTTCAGCGTGCATGTAATTTAAAACATGTTTGCCCATGTTTTACCACCAACAGCCATTTTGCAAATGACATTTCCAAGGAGCTAGCTCTATTGTCAGCCGTTGATGTCTATTATCAGTATGTATTACACGATTAAAACCCATTTCTTCAATTGATCTTCGTAAGATGTCCAAAGAAAAAGTCTCAAACATCCAGACAGTTTTCGAGACTGTCAAAATACGTCGTCCAAACACTAATCAAATTTGGACGAACTTATGATATCGATGTGCAAACATGTCATTACAAACAACGGTGCATACCGTGTACTAATATTTGAAATGTTGGGAATAGGTACAAAATGACATACCATAAAAAGCACGTGGTGTAGAGCTATCATCGACGTCATTCTGATAAATGTATGAGTTATCTGTAATATAAATTAATAAATTAAAAATGCAATGATTATTTGTTATATGTAATACGGGATTTGGGTAGTCGTTGACTTCCTTTATGATCTCTTTACGAAACAGCATATTCAACAGACACTAATGCTTTAATCCAAAGGTAACTGGAATGTGTGTTTATAAAACACGGATGCCCAGCTTTGTCGCTATCGATGTCAGTCACAAAAAAAACCCAGTTCAATACTGTGTGTAAGTTAGTAGATAGAATTATTTCTCTCCGGCTTTCCTTTAGTAGGATATTTATTGTTGTTGTTGTTTTTGAATTGAATATCATATGTCCTTTCATCGCGAAATAAGAAATGTTTATATGTTTACACTGGCGAAGCATTAATGAAAATATGGAAGTTTGATTAATTCGAGAAATAAAGTCTGTTATTTTATACCTATCAGTGCTTTATAAGGAGTTCTCAGTGACATATATTTAAGCATCAGACACAAGTGATATCGTTTTTCTATATCGTCACTGGTGTGATAATATCTCTTTGCCGGAACTACTTTTTTACCATTTTTGTAATTAATGATTTTGCTTTCAATCAGCAAATTGTAATGGCTCATTTTAAAATCTGCCAAATGTATTAATACGCGAGGACACCTTGCGTGGGGAGGTGGGTGGCGAGGTGGGGTGGGAGAGAGTATCTTCATTTAAATATCTTTATAAATGGCTGATGTGTATATAATAAATATAATTATCAACAGTCTCGGTGTCATGCAAAATATATATCACTCGAACACATTGTAATTCGAATTAAAACGTGTTCTCGTGACATACCGTATATCACCGAAGCTGTCGATTATTCTCTATTTATCCACTAAAAAATAACAAAAGTTAGTTTTCAGTTTATGCCTCCTTATATAATCAAAGTTTATGCAGACAGACTATATATTCGGAACCTAATAGGGTCCGATGGTACAATTTTTGTTTTAACGCACAGTAACTTCTAAAATATTAAATGATTTCAATAAATTACGGCTCATATTCTTATTCAATTTATTTCTGATATTCATTATAAAGTTCTAAAGAAGAAATGGCAACTGAAATTGCCGCTGTAACTGACAACAGCTCTTGAAAGTATTGACCTAATTTCTAAAACTACAGCTCATTTACGCAGAGAGAACATTTGCTTTAAGACAATTTGCAAACAAATGGTATAAATTAAACAGTTATTTCATAACATAAAGTAGCGTTTGGCATTGAAATAAGTAGCTCCGGCAGTGAAGGAATAAAACCTTTTATTTCGTACGATAAAATTCCAGTTTTATTTCGTTGTTCTAATCCATTATTTTATTTCTAACCATGATGTTAAAAATTATATTTACTAGAAACTGAACTAAAGAATAAAATAAGTGTACGATAAAAAGTAAACTGACTTACAACCTTTAATGTGATGACACGGTTGCATACTTTGTTTTTGTTTCTGGTGGTTTTATATTTCAGCTCAGCTCATATGTTTACATATCTTGTAGGATGATTTGTCAATTTGTCATGCTATGATCATATATTTCAACAGTTTTGCACCGTATATTACCTCTGATGAACATTGCCAATACAATCGAGTCTGCAACTCGTTTTCTCTTGTTTGAGTTTGTTGATTTCAAGAGATCTACTTTTCAGCATTTATTGGCATTGCCACGTTTGTTTAATGATGTTTGACGGCTGTACAAAGTCGCCAGACTTCAAATCAGTAGTGTTGTTACTGCCTGATCCGTTGACGGCTGTACAAAGTCGCCCGACTACAAATCAGTCGTGTTGTTACTGCCTGATCCGCTGGGATCATCAAGCCGAATCTTTATGGATTTAAGGTAGAAACCGCTTAAGCCAATGCCAGTGTGGTGTGTGAGAGATGTTGTACTTTATTAAAAGATAATTTTTAATTTCTGTTGAAATACACATTTAAAAATTGAGAGTAAGTGTTTACAGTATGAAACAACTGCACATACAGTTTTATTTCACTTACCTTGCTTTCATTAATTATAATTAAACACGTTTAGAAGACACCATCACACAAAATATTTACACAATAGTCAGATAATTGGAACAAGTTAATTATATATTATTATGAATAATTTGAATTGTTTTATATATAAATTGAGTCTCGCAATATGTGTATTTTTGTTTTTTTAAGCAGAGAAATGGGGAACAAACAAAATAAATACACCATTTGTATACGGTGTGAATTAGTTGTGAAGAATTATGATGTTATCTTAGCATATATCGAGGTGTTGGAAAACTAGACTTTGTGTACTCGATTGTTGTAAACTAGTTTTGCTCTGATCCTTTGCTGTTTGCCGTTAACATTTCAGTTATGTACAACTAATGTTTATGTTGACCATATATACAACCTTACACAACAAAGAATTGTTTGAATTTGATAATTACTTGTAATGAATATGTTATGCGCTAAATAGGAATATGGATGTGCAAAGTAAGATTTTTTAAAATGCGCCGCATTTATCGGAATTCTCAAAATGCGAGGTTCAATTCCAGAATTGTCCGTGCGCAGAGTAGGAATTTGGAAAAAGTAGGAATGTTTTGGTACTAGTTGTTAATTATAATACTGACATTGCTGACGACACGGGCCTTCATTAATGCTGGAGAAACTTATGCCTCAAAACATTTTCTTCTATATAAAATGGAAGCAATAAAGTATGTTTAAAGTTCAATAATAATCAATAATACGCATGATGCAATTTGTGTTTATCTCCTCATTTTCTATCAAAAGTATATTAATATTCACTAGTTATTAAGTATCATTCAAATATGCACATGTCATTACTAGCAATACCATGAACTGTTCATTTATTCTCAAACGTAGAAGATTATGTAAACGATTGATTTTAGTACAGTTGGCAGATGACAGGTGTTCAGGGTGTTCAGGACAATATTTAATATTAATAATAATAATAGATAATTGAATCGAGTTGTATACCTTATCAGTATATTACTTTAACACATATGATTAAAAGATGCAAATGGGCTTATTAGTAACACAACACATGATGCATTTATTGAGCAATTGGAGTGTTTGTTATTTGACGACAGATGTTCAGTATTTGACTTATATTATATAGACAAGTATTTGCGAAGAAATATGGAACCAAACCAGGGTCCCATATTTGTATAAAGAGATCATAGGAAAATCTCTAAACTATATTATGTATGGAATGCCCAATTTAACCCGTTATTAAAAACATTATTGTCTGCGTCGCTTTTTTTTAACCGGATTGGGTAGCAAATCGAGGCCTATAGTTTGGCGATTTCCGTCTGTCTGTACGTCCGTCTGTTCGTCCGTCCGTCCGAATGCCCGTCTACGCATTTTGTCGTTTTGGTTAAAGTATTTTCCTCATTTCTCATTTCTCAGACAAAAATTGTCGGAAAGCTTTGAAATTTGGCACACATGTTCGTTGTCTTTATATAATATTATCTGACAAAAAACGTAACTCTATCATGCATTTTACTTGAATTATCTCCCTTGTTACTTAGATTTTTCAGTTAAAATAGAAATTTCCCAATCCGGCGTTTTCACCACTGTTGATGCTCCACTTGTTTATATTTGTTTAGCCATAAAGTATCTCCTTATTTCAATAAATTAATACAAATCCGCGCTGTATTGTTTAAGGGCTTCAGAGTGTCTTTTTTAATAGTTAAACAAATGCATTTCCCAAACAATAATATGATATATATATGTATATATATAGGGAGACATATTTGAGAACAACCAAGTACAGACAACCTTCGGACGAACTACGACAGGGCGCCTAGCTGTGGTGAGAGACACAGAAAGCAAACGTATGCATTCACTTTCTGAAAATGATAGCTACAAAATACGTTGATATACTGTATTTTTACATTATGACACACTCATCTGGAGGCAAAATTAACATATACACGTATACATACAATTATAGCTTATATGACTGGGATCACATTTCAGGATTCAACCACACACACGCTATACTTTTAGACATGACAATGAAAGGCGCCGGATCACTTGGTTACTGTGAATTCAGTAAATGGTATATATTAAAGGGAGATAATGGGAACTCACAAAGGCAACTTTCGAAATTTGGGATCTAAGAGATTCACGTTCACAAAGCAGAATTATATATAGGGAGAAATATTTGCGAACAACCAAAGACAGACAGCCTTTGGAGGGACTATATATTATATATATATATATATATATATGAACGGAGATTAGTTTTAAAACTAATCATACATGTCAGCGTACAATTTTACCTTCATCCAACTAGAAATGTTCTATTATTAGTACTATAATTACTTCCCTTGATCAAATGTTCTCCATTTATTTTCCGTTCTTTTAGCCCAATTCATAGTTTTAAGTAGCTTTAAAGTTGCTTTATACTTTATCATACAGTCTTATGTTTTAAGGTAGTTTTTTTCACATCTTCACTCTCTCTTCAGAACTAATCATACATGTCAGCGTACAGTTTTACCCTCATCCAACTAGAAATTCTATTATTAGTATCAAATTTGGCTCTTGAACATGTTGAGTGTTTTGTTCTTTTTGTGGCTGTACCACTGATGAAGGAGTAAGCCGAAAGCGATTGTTGTTGGTTTTTTTTTCAAACTATAGTGCTATAGAAATGTTCTATTTCCATCTATTTATTTATTCTAACGTTTTCGTCCCCTCGGGGATTCAGTGCTTTTTGAAAGGTATTTTTTAGATGTATATTTTCTCATTCATATGTATATATATATATATATATATACTGTGTCTATCTATAATATACAGATAAAACAAATAAGAACAGGAAAATTAAAAATAAATAGGTTTCCAAACACTATATTCCTTTTCAAATCGCAACATAAATTCGCACTTTGCGAAAAACATTTTGGTGACTTTTTGTATCGATCAACCCCTTAGGTAATTCCGGAATCGTCGGGCATTTTTAGAACAAAGCAGTACTACGACAGAGACAACCATCAAACGCTACCGTCATTTGAGAATTTTGGTAGACGTCATCATAGGGTCCACAATCTGTCCGGTCAACGAATAATCAAAGAGGAAAGCATAATGGCAAACTGTAAATGGATTAACCAGTAAATAAGCGAGTTACAAAATGATGAAGTCATACATGTAATATCTTACGAAATCTGTAAATCACATCACCACAAAAGTCAGGTTGTGATCGTCCTTGTCTCAGACATTACGTCGTCCCGCCTTAATTCAATTAAGCGATGGGAAAGCTTATATTAGCAACATTTTATAACGGATATTTCGACAAAAAAAATGTTTAAAAACATGTTTTACAGAAGCAAATGCGATAACCTGCTTAAAAGTACATATTTAATGTTTTAAATTTAAAATATGGAAACATTTTAAGCTGAAATTCAGATATTATTTCATACCCTAGCTAACCACATTTCTCTTCTTGAAGAAGGGGTTGGATGGGGTATGAAAGATAATACTCGGATCATGTAATGAGAGTTCTTAAATTACTTGTGTTTCCAAGTTTTCCAAAGCACTGATGGAGTAGAGTCTTAGTTTTACAAAGATTACGGATATTAAGGTCTCCAAATCGACCGCAAGCTCTTGAAAGACGAATCAGTTTATTAAGTTGAGAAACATAGACACCATACGAAGCAGCTCGGGGAGCATCAAATTAAAATCATCTCTCTTGCCATAGAGATTACTAATTGTTTCTCCAGTTTCAATAGAGAGATGTAAATCGAGGAAAGAAGCGCCATTATCAAAACTGTTAGCTTTGTTGAGTTGACGTTATTTAGGATAACTAATATTGCCCATGTAGTAGAACATAAAGGAATGTAAATATTCAATATGTGATAAATATACCGATAGGTGTCATTCAAACTCAAATTGAAATCTCTTATATAGCAGCAAAATAGCAAAAACTAATCTATGACAAGAGGTGCACATTTCGTTCCCATAGTGATACCAACAATTTGTCTATAACTGGTAGTTCCATACCCGATGAAAATATTTTCGAATATATTATTAAAAAATCATTATTATTGTTAAAGAAACAAATATGTAGTTGAGTCTCTAATGAAAGTGTTTTGAATGAGAACAATAATGAGCACTGTCTTTGCTCGATATGTGTTTGCGTTGATAAGGTGATTGGCTAAGGTTGTATATACATTGTGGTGAAAGTAATAAGTACTTATAGATGAAACGACGTTTATTACACATTTTTCATGAACGTCTCCTGAATCTTAATTGCCCAAATCAAAATAATCTTAGAACTGTCAAACACTTTAGTACACTATTGTTTCACGTGATCTTCAACGGCAGTAAAACAATACTTTAAAGGGAATAAAGCGACACAGCCAAACAATCTTTGTTATTGAGAGTTATGAAAAACTTCGAAAAGGATGAAAGAATTATCAAAATCGGATAATAAACACAAAAGATATGATCGTTTGAAGGTTCTGTTGAAACGGATATGGAAGCTGCCATTTTTAGAGCTATGACATCACAGTTCTAAATGACCATATATGGAATATTGATAAATATGAAAATTCACTCATGTATAGGCAACAAATTAAAGTAACTGTATGAAGAATGTGTATAACTAATGGCAATAATGCTTTATATGCCCAGTTAAGGAGTTTGCATTCATTTGCAGTGATTTGCTTTGCTTTAAATGATATTTATCAATATTCCATATATGGTCATATAGAACTATGGCGTCATAGTTTTCAAAATGGCGGCTCCCATATCCATTTTAGCTCTTGAACAGTCTCAATCAAACCGAGACTGCACTATTTCGTATGTGTCGTTCTCGGCCGTTTCCAAAGGTCCATTATTAAACTCTTTTTTAGTACAACTTTCAAATGGTCATAGATTTTTTGTTTATCTTCCGATTTTGATATTTTTTCACCTTTTTGAAAAAAATTTAGAACTCTCAATAAAAGAGCCGGCTGTGTCGCTACATTTCCTTTAAAAGTTTGTAGATGTTTGTTGTAATGAAGGCATTGCTTAAATTTTAATTTCTAAACACAATACCCCAGAAGCTGCATAAAACAATGCATATTGTTAGAGTTGCTTAAATAAGAGTTTGTAAAAATATGTGTAAATAATTGTCGAAAGCAATGCCGCTCTACCCTATGAAAATCAAATGAAAGAATGTTTCTGTGTTTTTTTTACTTTAATACCCTATGTGTATTTCTAAAACGAATATGCGATGCGAACTTTGGAATTTACCGAATGCGATACATACAAAATATATGGCAGTCTCGGTTTGGTTGAGACTGTTCATGAAAGTAGTGAACAATGCTTGCCTCCGTTCACGCCCTCTAGTCACGGGTTGAGCAGAACTCAATTAATAATGTAATTGTCAACATTACAGAAATTTGAGCCATCCCGCAAATGGTATGCATATGACGATGAACATGGAACCTTCGATTAGGTACTTTCATAACATTCCATGGCCAGTGGTTAATGATCGAACTAAACGAAATGAAATTTAGCTTGGAGCAGAAGTTATGAAGCCTATGTATCTCAAGTAACAGACACAAGACTAAATGTTAAAACAGACAACATTTCCTAAGTGGATTATCTATTCGACATTTCAGTAGGAAATCTCAAGTATTCCAGAAAGTAGCATTGACATCAGTAACACTGACATCTGTATATAAATATCGGGTGCAGCGATCTCAGAATGAATAACAGTTCTGACTAAACTATGATCGCAGCTGGCATATAGCAAATATGTATTTATTTCAAAAAGAAATTTCTAGACAATTATTTAAAAAGAAATTTAGTCTCTATCTGGCAAAGCCATTTTGTCGACACCACATGCTAATCAAAAATTACCAAGTATGATGATAGCATTAGTCGACATCGCAAGTCAAGACAAATTTACAAAATATTTACAAAATAAGTTGAGTGTAGTACATTATTTTAACACCCGAATGAAATCAATCTCTTACCTTCTGACAAAAGGCAACACACTGTCGTTATAAATTCTCTGCTGATACTGATAGGTTTAACTTTCAGTTGCCCGTCAACGAAGAGACAGCATTAGCTGTTGCAGCTCTTTATTAAGTGAAAGACATGTGAATAATCTAACAATATTGATCCAGAAACTGCACATTTCACTGAAAAAGAAACAAAGTACTGAAGGTATTGAGAGGTAAGTTTGTTTGCAAGAAGTTGCTTGATAGTTAACCTTTACTGGCCACTGCCCAGCATTGCTTAACCGATAGCGCACTGTACGTTGGTTCCGACGTCGGCGTCGGCGTTAGCAGCACTGTCATTGCTCAATATGTTTCGCTCATTTGTATACTTCCGTAACGTCTAACTTACGCCAAACCATTAAACAATATCTTCTTCTCTAGAACCGTACTATAGATTCTGACAATTCTGTTTTAGAATGTATCGTATACTAAACTAAACTAAAATGTTTGCAATTTGTGTCACCCCGGGTGCCCACATTTTGCATTTTTAAAATGTCTCAAGTTTAACGTAGATATATATTTAGGGGAAATGTATTTTCAGCACTTTCTCTGAATCCGTTGGACTAATTTTTGCAGGATGACGTCCAAGATGGCCAACAAAATGTAATATACAGTCATAATATTTGTTTTGTTGCATACATTTGTACCAATAAAGATATTCTTCTATGCCTGTACAGTTGTTTGTGTCTGGGCTGTGCAATTTATCTCCCATAAAGTTAGTAATGTATGGCAAAGTTCAAGGTCACAGTAAAGGTTTAAAGGTCAAATATGGGTTTGTTTAGTGTCATCGTATCTTAAAGCATACAGAGATAGATATAAGGTTTGACACTTGGTCATGTTAGAGTAGGAATATTTTTAGCCCTGTTGTAGTCACGCTTCAAGATGGCGTTCAAAATGGCCGCCAAAGTGTGATATGGTCATGATAATTGCTTTGTTGCATAACATTTGTACCATTAAATATATTATTATCTGAACTTACAAGTATGTGTATCTTAGACAATTTATTTCAGGCAACATTTAGTAATATATGGCAAGGTCACAGTCAAGTGTCAAGTGTAAAGTTTGATATTTTTTATATTTTCCTGTCTTCTTGTTTTATTTTAAAATACGCAGAGATCTGTAGGAAGGTTTGATATTTTATCATTTTCAAGTAATATCACAGGAATAGTTCAAGCCTTGTTATATTCATATATTGAAGTAGCACTAAACGTTATTCAAGATGGCGTCAGATCGCCACTAAAATGTGATATACAGTCATTATACTTGCTACGTGCATATCATGTGTACCAATAAAGATGTTATTATAAAATATACAGGTATGTGTTAAGCAGGCAGTGTTTTCAATGCAATACTTAGAAATATATGACACAGTTCAAGGTCACTGTCAACGGTGAAAAGTCAAATTTTAGCGTTTTTGATGTCTTCTATATTTATTTTAAACAACAAAAAGAACTTTACAGATATATAAATCTCGAATAGACTGAGTAATATACTACATACCTGGCCTATACTAAAGCTCAATCTCACAGTGAAGGTTCACATGCCATATAAACAGGTGTGTATGTTGTAATGGATCTGCCAACATAGTATATAAGAATATGTGTATACATCATAACTTGTACTCCATGTTTCAAGTCCGTGTCTTAGTTTTCAATTTGAAAACACAGACAGGGGTCAAATACATGTAATAATATTAGAGACGTTTCTCCTGTTTTACCTTATACATATATAAACACGACTCTTACTGTTATATGTACGTTTACAATATGTTGGCTAAAACAACCCAGATTAGTAATATGAAGAAAAGGCTGAAGAGATTTGCTGAGTTAAAGGGACATTTGGAGATGAAGATGTGAACTGTATGCAATAAACGTTTCCAGTTTACTGACTTAAAATTAGCCCTTTTGATATGATGTTTAAGACTGTTTGGTGTAAGTGGTAAAGTTTCATTTAGTTTGATTCATTTGACAAAACAGTCAGTATCTTATATCGTCTGCAGGATCACTTACATTTTTGGAGATTAGTCTTTGTGTACTTAAGTGTTGCTTAACTAGTTTTGCTCTGATCCCTCGCTGTTTTGTTAATATTTCGGATGTATACTTTTCAGTTTTAAGTGTCTGGGTATAACTAACTAGTGTCTACATATATACAGCCTTGCACAACAATTACTCCTTTGAATTTGATCATTACTTGTTATGAATGTGTTATGCGCAAAATGGGAATATGGATGTGCAAAGTAAGACTTTTTAAAATTAGCGGCATTATCAATGCGAGGTTCAATTCCAGAGTCGTTCGTGCGCAGAGTAGAAATTTGGACAAAGTAGGAATATTTTGGTTCTAGTTGTTAATTATAATACTGACCATTCTGAAGGCAAGGGACTTCATTAATGCTGGAGTAACTCATGGCTCAACCAATTTGCTTCATGTTTATCTTCTCAAGTTCTATCAAATTTACATTAATATCCACTATTTATTAAGTAGCATTCAAGTAGCATTCAAATATGTAATACCATGAATTATTCGTTTATTCTCAAACGGTCTGTGTAAATGATTGTTTTAGTACATTTGGAAGATGACAGGTGTTCAGGACAATATTTAATATTAATAATAATAATATATAATTAAATGTAGTTGTATACCTGATCAATATATTACTTTAATTAGTATGATTAAAATATACAAATACAATTAGTAGTAGTAGTAGTAGTAGCATAACACCTGATGCATTTATTGAGCCAGTGGCATGTTTGTTATTTGACAGATGTTCAGTATTAGATTTATTTTGTATATACAAGTATATACGAAGGAATATGTCACCAAACCAGGGTCCCATGTTTATATAAAGAGATCATAGGAAAACCGCTAAAATAGAGTGCCCAATTTGTCCCGTTATTAAAACATTATTGTCTGCGTCGCGTTTTTCTTATCGGATTGGGTAGTCTTATAGTTTGGCGATTTCCGTCTGTCTGTCCGTCCGTCCGTCCGTACGTCCGTCTACGCGTTTTGTCGTTTTGGATAAATTATTTGGTCATTTGTTTCCCTCATTTCTCATTTCTCAGAGACAAATATTACATTTTTGGAGACATATAAAACGCAAACAAACCTTTAAATGGACATTGCATTTTCCAAATATAATACCTCGTCTTCTAGTGCTATTAAGTATTGCTATTTTAGACTTACAAGTATTTAACATATATAGTTAGAGCATATATGTCTTGCCTTTTACAGATAGTGCACACGTACTATCACAACCTGTTATTGCTTGAACACCTATAAGTGCATGCAATAAAACGGGGTGTTACTTCATTGTATCTTTTGAGGTTATATCGGGAAAGCAATCTCAGAGGGAGATGAGATGTAGGATAAATAACTACCTAGTATGCTGAACATAGTTTCTTTCGGTATATGTTGCAGTTTTTTTCCCTGTTCGGAATCACACGTTAGGGAGGTAAATCGTATTAACCTATTAGTGCAGCAACATCGGCATGACGTGAATATATAATTACTCTAGTATGGTCCTGGGGGGCATGTTGATCATCAAACGCATGCGTCATCAGTTGTATTTGGGCTCGGCAAATGCATACAATGTCCATGTCATCGCTGAATTCAACTGAATGACAACTTCCTTCACCATGAAGCAAAATATCAGATGAAACAGGACGCCATCTTTCACATGGGAATGATGTTAAATTGGCTTTATTGGCATAGTTTCTAATGTACTTGTTCCATTACGTAATAGGGATGATATCAGCTGCAGTTTTCCTTTCAATGCATTTGTTGAAAATTGTTGTCCTCTTTTGCCGCTTTTACAGCTCTATAATATCTGTCGAAAACTATATCATTTATATCTCAACTGTCTTATTTAAGAGACATGATACATATTGTCCAGTATTTATTTCCTATAACTGTGCAAAATGTCGAAGCACTATATCAACTCTATCCAAATGGGTTAGCACCCATTATTCGAAGCAGTGAGACAAGTACATCATTAATTCTGTCAGAAAGGCCAACTTAACAACATGACTATGTGAAAGATGGTGCAACGTTGGGTCTGAAATATTGCAGCATGGTAAAGTTCATATTCACACTGTTGAATTTCAGGGATTGCATGCAAAAAATTTGTCTAACGCAAATACATGTACAACCACTGGAGGATCTCAGTTCTTACCACAAAGAGGCAGATACACGCATCATGGCGGGGATTTCTTTATTTACACTGTCCTGTTTTAATAGGATGAAGTAGGGTAAGTGTGAGGTTTGGTGCACCCTAGAACCGGTTTAAACCCCAGTGGCCTACTTTGCAACTGACCGTTCCAATGCGGTAGCCCTATTGTCAAACCTTTTGTGTTTGTGATGTCGTTTGCATTTATTATTACTTTTGCCTTCTTGTATATTGTTTTATATGTCTCAAAGAACGTTGGGGATATTGCAGACGGTATTAGATACTAGCTGTTTTACACATGAATGACACTACACTACCTAAAAGCCTTACGCATCAGCTTATCAGTCACTAGTCTGGAAAGGTTAATCACAGTCAGTACAACAGTTTCAATCTCCAAACGGATACTTTCAGAACACAGAAGACACCACCTTAGATGTCATAAAATTCTGCTCCAAGTTGATTAATAGAACTGACGTCATCAATCAGCAGGTCTATTAAAAATTCAGCAGACGTTCTTGATAACATTTGCAATAAACGTCAAGTTTCAAGTATAAGTATTTATGACTTCTCTACACTATATAATGTACAACTTTACCACATCACCTTACCTAAGACAAGCTTATTGCTCTTATTCAAACAACTTTCGCTCGAGAAACAAAATCTGCATTTCGGGCCTGTTATACTATTAAAGCGTTTTTTGCAAACGGTCTTTTAGATAATTACAATATGTGGACTTGCCAAGAAGTTTGTGAAGTACTCATTTCCCTGTTAAATAATAGCTTCGTCAGGTATGGAACTACAGTTTTAGGAAACATTGTTGGTATCCCTTTGTTCTTGTTTTGCTATGAAATAGATTTCATGTTGAGTCTTTCATTCGATACCGAGGCATATGTAATTGAAGCCTTTAATGAAACCTCTTGGTATTTGGATGGCATTTTGAACATTAACAATACTTTCTTTTTTTCTTTTCGACTATGGTTAATAGTATCTATCATAACGAACGCAACTCAACAATGCTAACATTCTTGATACTGTAGCTTCTATTCTCTATTGAAAATGGCGAAATAATCAGTAAATCTATGACAAGAGAGATGAATTTAATCTTGATATTGTTAATTATCCCCATTTAGATGGGGATGTTCCCCATGCTTCTTCTGATGGGGTTTATGTTACTCAACTTATTTGTTTTTCTAGAGCTTGTAGTCGTGTTGAGGACTTTAAAATTCGTAATAGTTTTATTACTAAAATGCTACTCTAGCAGGGCTACCGTTACCGTGGAACTTCGAAAACCCTTGCAAATGGTTATCATCGTTACCCTGATCTACTTTTAAAATATAGAAGTTATTTAAGAACTCTTTTGCGACAAGGACTATCACAACATGGCTTTAATTACGATTTGATTTACAAACTGCGTAAGGTCCTTAGCCATAATAGCGTCCATACAATCTTTATTAAACTTGTTAAAAAGTTTATCAAATGTGGTTATGACCCTATCATTGTAGAACGCACTACATGTTTAGTGGTGTACTCATTTACAGATTGCCACCATGATTTCCTCTTTAATTGTGCGATGACCGGAGAGGCTGTGGACCTTTGCAAAATATTATCTTAACCCTGATCTTCTTTTCAAATATAAATGTAATTTAAGAATTATTCTGCGTTAAGGACTATCACAACCTGACTTCTATGGTGACGTGATTTACAAACTTCGCCAGATCCTTGTTCAAGATCACTTTCATACTATCTTTGTTAAACTTGTTAAAAGGTTTCTCGAAAGCGGTCATGACCCTACCCTTTTGCAACGCACTGCATGCTTGGTGGTGGACCCATTTACAGTTCGCTTGATGACGTTTACCTTAAGCCCAAATTGACGGTGAAGTTTGATGTTTGTCTGCAATCTTGTCTTGTCTTGCCCTTAATGCAATGACTTGTCCTCTTGTTGCTCTGGCTTCTGTCAAGTCACTGAGTACCTCCTTTGTGGCTTTTTATGCTACTGTTTTTTTGTATTTATATATAAACTAGCATCTTTGTGTTTTACTTATTTTGCCTATTACTGCTGCCTTGTTGGTAAGAGAATAATTCATGGTAGGGACATTTTTATTTACACATTCCCGTTTGTTTTATTGGAATGACAGTAGGGTAAGTGTGAGGTTTGGTGCATCCTAGACCCTGGTTTAAACCCCATCGGCGTGTTTTGCCACTGACCGTTCCAAGGCGGTGGCCCTATTGTCAACCCTTTTGTGTTTGTGATGTCTTATTTGGCATTTTATTCATCTTTAAAGTTGTACTTTGTTTCTGTGTGTGTTTGTGGTGGATCATCCTTGAATGCTACTTTTCCTGTTCGATGTTTATATCTACTTTTGTTTTAACCTTTTAGGGGAAAAAAATGTTCTTAATTTCAAAATGAGGCCAACATCTAGGTCAATACTGCAAATTATTTTTAAAAAACGTGTTATAGACATATAATATTTCAAAATGTATTATACAATTGTTTTTGTTTTTAAATCGACATCTTATATATTTAAAAGTGTATATATTTCTGTTATATCTATAAAAAGACACCAAAATACCTTTAACATCTTTAATCAAATTATTAAATATAAAGAGAGGACGAAACTGAAAAAATGTTTGCTGTATAATACATCTTGCTACTGCAATGTACTATTTTAGTATACATGTACATTTAGCTTTATGTTATATTGTAAAGTTGTTTATTCTAACTACAGTGTATTCTAAATTATTCAGAAGTATCCATAACAAACTACTCTAAAGTATTTCTCCTCGTATGACTATTTTAACTGGGAGTATTTTACCAGCGCACCAGTAAAGTTTATGAAGATGGAGCATTCAAGTGCAAACTGTAGACATTAAAATAAAATTGTTGTTTGAACAATCTGATTAAAATCAGAAACGTAACATCATGTTACAAAGATGTTTTAGATTAAAGAAATTGATGTACAACATTGGTAGATGTGACATGTTGTGTTATGACAGAGCAGAGCTCCTTCCACTTTGGACAGAATTTCAGTCCAATATTGCATCTGACTGCTTACATGACAAACGGAAATGAATGCCTAGGTCAACTTATATATGTTTAACTGAACGTTTAATTGTACACGAAGGACAGAAGGAGCTCACTAAGAGTTGTTTGATACCTTACTAAATCAAAGCACTTAAAGTGCTGATGGACGGTGCCACTCAGAAAGTATTGATCAAAATCAAAATCCGAAAAAAATGTTTGCGTACTAAGGTGTGATCATTTGTGGAAAATATTATTGAAATCGGATTAGGAATTACAAAAGTTATGAGACCGGACGGACGGACGGACGAAAGGAAAGACGGACGACGGCAATTCTATATCCCTCCGCCTAATAATCATCGGCAAATAAAAAGTGAAGTTATGTAGAAATGTTTAAATTGTATATGTGTCAAAGAAGAATAATTGTTAAATGAAAATGTCAGAGTAAGATGGTCACAAAATACGTATACATGAGAGCTCGGTTCCTTTCGAAAACCAGTCAGATTCAATAATGCATGAAAGAGTTATCGCCCCTTGATTTTCTGAAAAATACGATTTCTGTAAAGACGTTTTTGGTGACGAAATGGCTAAAAAAAAAACTTCATTGAATTAGGATGAATAAAAAACAATTCATAGTCTTTGATGTCAATAAGTATATGGTTTGATAAAGAAACATTATCGTCTGTCATTATATACACCCTTCATACACTGATAATATACCGATAATCTCTATTAGATTTGTTACTGAATTATTCATTGCCACTTTCGGTATTCTCCGTACTACGCACCTGCTAATTTCGTTATATTTCGGAATGTACGGTACGGTATGGCTGTTACCCCCAAACTCATGTAGATGCTTGTTTACGTGATAAGACAAATGCGCATTAATTTGTACAGGATCAAATCCCTTCGAAATCAGCGTATTACTTAAACTTAAGGTAAAATCGTGTAATGTTTACCAACGCTTACATATTTATCAATATTTTGTCAATATACGGATCTACTGCCCATTTAAAGCCATACAAATGGTACTTCTTTCATCGCGCTGTAATCTGGGGATCTTTGGTTTCTAGTAGAAATTCGTTTAAAGACAACTGAATTGAATTGAATGTTGTTTAACGGGTCATCAACACAGTATAGGTTATTTAGAGCCGCCCCAGAGAAAGGGGAAGGATACATAGGAACAGTGCCCTACTCTTTTTATCGAATAGATTCCATTCCTATGGTTCTTTAACGTGCTCCGAGGATAGACCGATACACGGGTTAAAAGACAAGGACACATATTAAGAGTATGTGAAATGCAAATCAAAATATATCCTATACATTAATAAGGAAGAACCGTATAGGTGCATGAACTTTCGTCCCTCGGGTTTTCTGGTCGTATCCTGGATTGGTTTTCTCTTTGGCTGCCACTGCAGTTGTTGTTCAGTACAATTCTGGATACATCCTGAGATGTTTCTTTTTTTGTAATTTATATAGCTTAATAACAACATCTTAGTGGGGTTTATTTTTTATCTGGATGTGGACTTTTTTGCTAGAGAATTTCATTTGATGGGATGTAGTTTTGTTCACACTGTCTTTTCTATTTGGGCGCTGCAGACAGGATAATAGCGATGATTGTGTACACATAACATCGATTCAAGCTAACCTGTAGGCCTTATTTTCTACTGACCGCTCCAAGTCGGTAACCCTGTATTCATCACCCTATCTGTCGTATTGTTTCTTTTTCATTGTATAAATAATTAAATATTGCTCCTTGTTTGCAGTACAGTGCGGACCTACGATGCCATTGTGTTTGGACGCTGTGGTTTCTATAGGACCCTATAGATCATTTAGGGCTAATAAACATTCAATAATTAAAAAATACCCCACTGGAAAGATTTATGACTTTTGAGAATGCAGTTTTACCTTTGAGTTATCTTTGTGATGAGGGAAAATATGTGCAAACAAAAACACCTATATCATGGAAAACATGAAAATAATAACTGTTCTACCAGTAATGCAGTATCGGTTTTAAGAAGTATCGATGAAATGGATAGCATCATTTTCGACGGAATGGCAATTATTCAAATTTTACAGATGATGTCGTCTTTAGTAAAACAAACATACAGTTACATGGCTTCATTGGTTCCAATGCACATAATTTTACAGCAGTATGAACATTCAAAGCGTCTATGTTGTTTTTGAGCTGTATGGAAAAAGCCTAATAGCCTCGTGAGAAACGTGGAAAGAATATTTCGCCTTATATACCATCTCGCATACAGGAAAAATTATCATTCATGCTTCTTACAAGTAGCAAGAGTAAAGGAAATTTGGAATCGTGTATATGAAACACCTAGCTGAAAGTGCCCATGAGAGGACCAACATTATATACACCAACCATTGGAAATAGCATATGCCTGTATAGTTGTCCTTGAATCTAACTACGAGAAATCTGATACCATCATATAAATGACAGATTCAATTGTTGAATGAAGCGCGTGTCGCGGTATAAATCAAGCCAGATAGAGCTTAAGTCCTGGCTTATCGACACTTTGCATTTACCAACCAGTGGAATACATCAATATGTTTCGCATAGTTGTCTCTTTAAGAAATTAGGGGCTATTCAAGCAATGCCAGGTTTAAAAGAGTTTTTCTATTGAGCATTGATTAATACAGTGCTAGGTATTCCATGTAAAAGAAATCAGTGGCCGTTCAAATAATGTAGAATACAGGAATTATATGTGTCTCTGTGACAGAGCTTTATTTCAATTCAATTTACTGATTTTATCTTGTGGTGGAATAAACTATATCGTTAAAAGACATCGTTCGTGATCTATTAGATAACTTTTTTTCTGAAACCCAATACAAAGATATAATATACCCTACACATAGAAATCAATGATCGTGATGTTTGCTGATTGTAAAATTAACTCGATCAGGTTATATATCCCAAACGTGTTTTTCTCACAAAGTTCAAAACTAAATTGTGTGACAATATTCCTTATTGTTGAGATCAATCCATAATTATTGAATTACATTATTTGGCAACATTACGAAGAACAAATCTAAATTTAGAGTTTACACACCGCCCCCACCCCTCCCGACTCCCCCACTCCCCACCACACACACCCTTCCTTTTATTTATGTATGATGTTAATGTCACATCTGTTGGAAGCGAATCAAGTAACTAAGCAACAAACAAGAACCTGTTAACAAACTTTTCATTGAAACTGTAGATTACATTACCTTTAGCGTAGACAATTGTTACTTTTAGCGTTAACATGAAAAGTTGTTACCTTTAGCGTTAGCGTTGATACCTTTAGCGTAAGAGGTGATTGTTACCTTTAGCGGAGGTTGTTACCTTTAGCGTTGGAATTATTACCTTTAGCGTCGATTGTTGCCTTTAGTGAAATTGTTACCTTTAGAGTTGTTACAACTACAACAGGTCTTTGAAAATGCCCAAGTCATCCAACTAATTAAATATAAGGTCAAACCTTCTACAGATGGGGTAGGCTACGTTTTTCATGTTCTATGCCTCTTTTCAGAAACTGCTTCCGTACTACAGCATCACTTTTCTGAAACTGCTGGTCTACTTTTGCAGAAATTGTATATAGATGCATCTTAAATGAGGATAACCTTCCCGAGAAAATTAGGACAACGTGTACGTTACAAAAAGCATCCCTATACAGTCCTCTTTTGAGGAACCAAAAAAAAAATAGATTTTGACAAAAAGAAGTTTGGTATTGACTGCTAGGTGCTAAACAATGTAGTTTGTGTTTGTACTACCCGAAGTCAAAATCGCTCCGCTCCGGAGGTTCAAAGTTTGTATATAGAGAGGTCACATGTTTAAGTACATACACTTAAACAGGGAGACGTTTATATTATTTTACAACTTCGGTCCATTTATGAAACAATTATTGGAAATTAAAGTATATTTCCAATGATATATATACTTAATGGGTGTACAAGAGGTATTAAATACTTCAGAAAATCGTAAAAAAAACCAACATCTTCTGTGAAACAAAAAATGCAGACGTTCTGATATTTTGTATGTAGCATTAGCTTCTTATTATACATCAAGTTTGTTGAACAAATGTTCAAACTTAAACCAACCCAGGGAGCGCATGTTTTGCATACACTTGTTTAGAGCAAGACTTCACTCTTCACCACCCTTTCTGTTTCATTGTATAATTAATTAAATATTGCTCCTTGTTTGTGGTACAGTGCGGACCTACGATACCATTGCGTTTTCTTATGGTTTCTATAGGACCCTATATCTCATTTTTGGACATTTGTTTTTTAAAAAACACAATACGAATGCTCTCATATAAAACTATAAGCTTATCTTCATCTGGCATATTTGTTCAAATGTTGACCCTTGTTATTAACCTTTGCCCTGTGTTTCAGCGTTCAAAGTGTTTTATATTATGTTTGTATTGGAGAAAACTTAAACTTGAGCAAAGTCGATCGGGGGCAGGCTAAAAGGAAAAAAGAATACATAGTATGCATTAACAATTTTGAAAACTGCATTTGTATTGTTCAATTTGGTGAACCGTTCCAAGGCGATAGCCATATTGTCAACCGTTTTATGTTTGTTATGTCTTATCTTGCGTTTTTATTCATCTTTAAAGTTGTTATTTGTTTCTCTATGTGTTTGTGGTTGACTGACGTCCTTGAATGCTACTTTTCCTGTTTTGATCTTTACATCTGTTTTGACCTTGACCTCTTCCCCATTAGTCAAACCCTGGTTTCGTAACCTTCGTAATCTTTATTCAAAGGATGTAGGAGGAGCTTAGGTTACTATACAGCAGTAAAAATGTATGACGACCTCATACGACCATAAGTCTACTCCCGTGGAGAAGGATCCATAAATCAAATAGCAAAACCCACTCCATATTTTTTGCTTACATCTACTCTTATAGCATGTAACATATTTTATAAACACATATAGAAAATCGCGGGTTTAATGTTCATTTTGATGTATCTGTATCTGAGGCTATTCTCGGATGACAAATCTGTTTGTTGGTAAGTGTGGAGCAGATTCCTTTTCCTTCTGTCCGTGGTGACACTAAACATCATTCAGCGTGATGAGCCGATAAACTTGTTTTAAACAAAGTCTGTATGTGTGTACATTGTTGTATTAATTTCTCTTACATTCCTTTAACTGTCCATTGTTTTATTTATTTCAATATTTTAACGAATACGAATCAAGAGTTGTTATTTTAGTTGTGCATGGTATTAGTTGAGAGATGATAGCCATGCCGTTGATGGGCTTTAAAATGAAGGTCATTCTCTTCTGAAACAAAAGGTTATTCTACTTCAAATGGCCGTATATCCCCTCCATCTGGGAAGAGGATCATCAGAAAGTAGTTCCGTATTGTATGCATATATCATTACGTATAGCATGTTAGAAATTTCAGTATAACTGTAGAAATGAGAAAGTCTTTGTCATTTACACATCCAAACACTATAAATTGCCCCTTCAACTCATGGGGATGCAGTTTAGGTTACGAACAAAACCGAACGACTAACGGACGGACCCTACCACAGTTTGGTGTCAGAAACCACCATGCCTTTTCTATGGATTCTCATTTGTTTTCCTTTATTGAAACATACTTGCAATTATTTGTCTCATTTGTTTCAGCAAGATACCTTATACGTAGATAGTTCACAAACAACCACGTATCATTATAAATCTACAAAATAATTAAGATCCTTTCTGGATAAACCTTAACCCCGAATATTGCATTCTGGAAACAGCTGCCTCCTTATGTCGGCAAATTAAAGTCCGAGTAACCATGGTAACAGCAACATATGTATGAATAAAATTAATAAATTGAAACAAATTGGCAAAATAAGATAACATGTCGTCATAGTTATGATGCTTATTTTGCTCTTTAAGAACTTGTATGGTTACTATCATACTGTAAATCTCAAGAGCCCAAGAACAAACCGACGTAACTCATCGGCGCCGGTGAGGCTTGAACCTGGATTCTTCAGATTTCAAGTCTACCATGCTAGCACGTTCACAAGCCACGACAACCTATTCATAATGGGGAGAAATGTTTGCATGTAATATCTAAAGATACAAATTTAATATAATTGTATGATATTACATTCGATTGCATTTATATGCTTTACTTTAAATGGCATTGGTCATGTGGGATACACGCATGTACGTGGGATATGTAAAATGGATTGATGTGGCATTGTCAGTCCAAGATGTTTGCTTTGCAATTTGTTCATAGGTAGTTCATAGCTCCTTTTTTGACATCATATTTTGATACTTCGTTCACGGTTTTCGTATATTTATTGAACGTTTTTAAATAAAACTTGTCTGATAATAATGCAACAACCCCTTTACTAATACATGTATGTACGCATGACCAAGGCAGATATATCCATAAAATTATTGTCAATACTAGTAAAGCTATTGGACGACAGCAAAACTAGCCTATACGAAATTTTCCACACGCTGCTCACGAACATATTCGTTCAATCAACCATGTGTCATCAACATAACGCACATGTCTACCGTTTCACACGTAGTCCTACTTTTCTCGGTAAACTGTTCTGTTATTGTCTTGCAATACATTTCAGCATGCCGTTTTATCCAGTTTAAAGATAAATCGGGTCTTCACAAATGTATAGTTAACGCATGCATGCTACTAGGGATATAGAACATACTATCCTCAGTTACAAGTATCCTTTGTTAATGATTATATTAAAACAAAAGCATCGAGCTTGTGAACTTCGTATGAATGGTGTTTACGTCATTTTGGCACATATTATGTCAGTATTTTCGTGGTAGAGGCACCACCACATTTTTCCGTGGTAGAACAAGTACTGTATACCTCCCGCCCTGCGTACTGTTGCTATGATAGAACTGCTTTTATTATCCACATTTTGTTTTTATTTCTTGTAGTAATGCCTTGTACTGGTAAATAAATATGTCTGAAACCTGTATCTATGCAATACACACGCACCTGTAGCACAATAGTCTCATACGGAGTTAGATCAATATTTAGCTGTTTTTGTTTCACCTGCTGCTTTAATACCAAGCTGTTTTAACTCAAGCGGTTTGTATTGAAACCTTTAAGTGTATCTGTTACAGTAGTAAAGCGTTTGTTTTTTAGAGGGTTTGTGGTCAGTTGCTTCAGTTGGTTTGTGATTTATATTGAGTGTTGAATAGAACGACACAGAACAATACTTTATTAACTCAAAGCAAAACAGTGATACAAGAGTATACAATAGTTATTTTAAAAAAATGCATGACATGGTGTTAATTTTTACAATTTAACAATATATAATTAAAGTAAATACTTGTACACGTAAATGCATATACATGTATATATACATGTATAAACTTATGTTTGGATTTGGAAATGTTTTTGACGCTAGGCACTATTTAGTTTGCTTTATTTGTATGGTGACACTGTTTTACTATTCGTCTTGCTTATCTTAAGTCTCTTTATTTGTGTCTGTGGCTGTTTTAAGCTTGTCATTCATTCCTTGTAATATTGTTATGGTAGCATTTGCTTTTCTTATCTACAAAAAAGTTAAGATTTGGAATAGTGCGTTTAATTTCAGACGGTAAATCTGTGTTTTCTTGGCTGACATTTCTTGTGGTTATTAAAGGCTATTATACTATCGTTTAACTGTTGGAATTTACGGTAGACGAAACATCTGATACTTGTTTGGACATGTTTTAATAGACTGCTTGACTTTGGAGAATAATTGGAGTAGTTGTATCCTACTTGACATATTTCTACATTCTTCACAGCTCCGCCGTCCGATACTATATATCTGCTTAATTCCGTCACGTTCTTCATGATACCTCTACATGCACCAGTTGCATCTAGTCCTGTTACTAATCCTTTCGGTGCAGATACTTAAACGTCTATGATTTCACGTTGTTGTCCTGTTTATTGTATTTTTGAGACTGAGGTGTCTTTGTTTTTACGTGTTTGTTTTTCTTATTTCCAGTATTTTAGCCCGTCTTGCCGCAGGCCAGCAGTGCTTTTGGGATGGCCAGTCCATCGTCTGTGGTCGTCAGGCATCCGCCGTCCGTCCGTCTCCGTTACTGTTTGCCTCTTTAAAACGAAAGTGTCTTCATTTTTTAACTCTGATCATAACTAAACTTGAAAGGAACAAGAGCTCGCAAAAGTTCGAAGACCAGCCAGATCGGGAAAGTAACACTTAAATTACGGCTCTTGTTTTCATTAAAAGTGCTATAGTTTGCCTCGTTTACGATAGGACCTTCATTGTGAATATGACCTTTACCAAACTTGGCCACATTGTTGATATTAACAAAAGCTCAAACAAGAAATATAAAAAGATCGGACAGGGAAAGTAGCATTCAAGGAGGACAGTCAACCACAAAACACAGAAACAAACACGCAAACATACAAACAAGAAAGCAAAAGTAATATTAAATGCAAACAACATCACAAACACAAAAGGGTTGACAATAGGGCTACCGCCTTGGAACGGTCAGTGGTAAAGTAGACCACTGGGGGTTTAAACCGGTTCTAGGGTGCACCAAACCTCAAACTTACCCTACTGTCATCCCATTAAAACAGGACAGTGTAAATAAAGAAATCCCCGCCATGATCTAATCTCTAACCAACTAGGCAATATAAGTAAAACACAAATATGCTCGTGTAAATATAATACAAAAAAACAATAGCCTAGAAAGCCACAATGAAGGTAATCAATGACTTGGCAGAAGCCAGAGCAACAAGAGAATATACCATTAAGGACACGACAAGAAAGATAATAGACAAACATCAAACGCCACCGTCCCAATGGGCTTTAGGTAGACGTCATCATAGGGTCCACAGCCTGTCCGATCATCGTACAATTAAAGAGGAAAGCATAGTGGCGAACTGTAAAAGGGTCCACCACCAACCATGCAGTACGTTGCAAAATGATAGGGTCACAACCTCTTTTGATAAACTGTTTAACAAGTTTAACAAAGATAGTATGAAATTGATCATGACCAAGAATCTTACGAAGTTTATAAATCACATCACAAGAGAAGTCAGGTTGTGATAGTCCTTGTCGCAGAAGAGTCCTTAAATTACTTTCATATTTGGAAAGAAGATCAGGGTTACGATAATACAATTTTGCAAAGGTTTTACGAAGTTTATGGTAACGGTAACCCTGAATGAGTAGCTTTTGAGTTATACAATGATTACGAATATTAAAGTCCTCAACTCGAGTACAAGCTCTTGCAAAACGAATAAGTTGAGACAGATACACCCCATAAGAAGCTACTCGGGGAACATCATCATCCAAGTGGGGGTAATTAACAATGTCAAAATTAAAATCATCTCTCTTGGCATAGATTTTGCTAATTATTTCACCATTTTTAATCGAGAGATCTAAATCAAGAAAAGAAGCGT
Organism: Cyrtodaria siliqua; assembly: GCA_037043455.1. Lineage (NCBI taxonomy): Eukaryota > Metazoa > Mollusca > Bivalvia > Adapedonta > Hiatellidae > Cyrtodaria > Cyrtodaria siliqua. Next base: position 65,183 of record JAWPHD010006846.1, read on the forward strand.
TATTATCAGATATATAAGCTTTATTAAGTTGAAGTTCTTTAGGCTAAATAGTATCAACCAATGTTCAATATGTCATCCAGATACCGAGAGGTGTCATTAAAAGCTTCAATAACATCTGCCTGGGTATCTGGCGAAAGACTCAAAATGAAATCTCTTTCATAGCAAACTAAAAACAAATCTGCGACAAGTGGTGCACAGTTCGTACCCATATGGATACCAACAATTTGTCTATAAACGGTGGTTCCAAACATAAAATATTACATAATATGACGATGAGTGCTTCACAAACTTCATAGCAAGTCCACATAGTATAATTGTCTAAACTGCCGTTAGTTAAAAACGCTTTAATATTATTACATGCCAAAAATGTAGTATTTTCTCTAGCGAATGTTTTTTGAATAAGCATGTCTTTAATAAGGTGATGTGGTAAGGTTGTATATTGTGTAGAAAAGTCATAAGTGCTTATTGATGAAACTTGAATTTATTGAATTTTTTATAGACCAAAATAAATTAATCCCAGAGTTTTCATAAGTTTTATCATAATATAGTTTAACGTGATCTTTAACGGCAGTAAGACAAGAAGTTAAACGTTTGGAGATGTTTGTTGTGGTGCTGTCACTATAATTCGAAATAAAGCGAGCCTTATACGGAGTTTTATATAATTTAGGAATCCAGTACATAGTAGGCAGTTTATTTTGCTTATTGTTTACACCAGCCTTGAAAGTTGTGAAACCGAGTGATATGTGTGGAACAACATCATCCTCAGTAGAATTAACTGGAGTATACGAATTGGTGCTGCCGAGTTCCAGAGATAAAACAGTGACGTAATGTAGGCGTCAAACAATAATTACATAATTAGCTGCTTTATCTGCAGGAACTAAAACAAATGTATTATGAAATTCCTGAATTCCCGATTTTAAATTACGAAAGGAAAACCTAGATCTCGGAGGAAGTACAGAGGGGTTAGCATTATAATAGTTAATACGTGTATCTATAATTTTAAGAATTGACTTTTTCCAAGTAGAAAGAGAGTTTGATTCTGCATGTTCTCTACGACACCATTGTATACTAAAACCTTCAATGGAGTGTGCGATCTGGGCACGACAGGCACTAAAATCACTAGTTGAAGGTAAACTATATTTAGGACCTTTCGAAAACAAATGCCGAATACGTCTATCAACGATATCAAAATTACCAGTGATGACATGACCTGCTGGAGCATAGCAAAGTTTTGATGTGTTGCATTCACATTCCTTAGGAGTATTATGTACTACATGAAGGTCAGAAACTATTTTGTTGTAGCTGAAAATAATATTTCTAATAGAGTTTTTATACTTATAACAAATTACAGCACTTTCGGATTTTTTGAAATATTTTGGGATAGAATCAACTACATGAGTATCCCGAAAATACTAGGCATGTCAATGAAATCAATACCTTTACTAATATATAGTAGTTTCAGAAAATGCCTGACGTGATCAGACTCCTTGTCAATATGGGGTCGGAGAACATGTTGTGAGTGAAGAAATGTTCAAAGAGGTCAGCCGTGAAAGCATAGAGAGCTTTCCAGATTGTTTAAAAATAGTATGTAAATCAGCGACAGAAATAAGTACACGCGATTTACGTTTGATGTAACCATTACGCCAATGACCATGAGACCTAGATTTACGCTTTCGAATAGAAAATATAGAAAAAATGTCAATATTAGGATTTTTAGAAATATTTCCTTCTTCATAAATATTGTCATTAAGGCCGAGTGGATAAGGTGTCTGTAAGGATTTCATCCACTTAAGTTCTGCAATATGTCTAACTTTTATTTTGAAGCTTTTAGTAACATCATTATCAAAAAATATATATTCAACCGGTTGAACAGTTACGTTATTAAAATTATGACCTGACTGACGAAAGTATTGGTACAAATAACTTTTTAACTTTTTAGGATTACTTGGATCTATGTAGAACTTAACAGAAAAATACATGTTTTTTTTCAAAACCCATACATGATTAGAAATGTTAGTGTTATAACTGCCTTTTTCTCAAAAACAAGTAACATGTTTTTATTTCATAATCTTGAAGTACACGATATTTGCTAACAATACAGAAAGTTTATAAAAAAGTTGTTCATAGGAAATACTGTTTTCCCTCGCCACGATGAAAGCATGCACGTTAGTGAAAGATGATCAAAGGGAGGATATAACAACATTAATAACAAGGACCTGATGTTATGGGTTAACTTCATATATTGGTTATAAATAACAACAAATAATTATATTTTATAAATATATTTAGTTCGACTCACAGCGAACAGATACTGAATATAATGATGGGATTATCGAACCGGTCACATAGAGACAAAGAAGATCAGGGTTACGATAATACAGTTTTGCAAAGGTTTTACGAAGTTTATGGTAACGGCAGTCCTGGTGGCGTAGCTGTTTATTTATACAAAGATTGCGAATAGAAAACGAATAAGTTAAAATGCATAGACCCCATAAGAAGTTACATCTACCTGGGGATAAGTAACAATATCAAAATTCTCTTGTGTCATAGATTTTGCTTATTATTTCACCATTTTCAAGAGATGTAAATCGAGAAAAGACGCGTTTATATCAGAAATATTAGCTTTGTTAAGTTGAAGTTCTTTAGGATATATACTATTAAACATAGTGAAAAGAAAGGGATGTCAATGTTCAATATGCCATCCAGATATCGAGAGGTGTCAATAACAACTGCCCGGGTATCCGGTGAAAGTCTCAACATGAAATCTCTTTCATAGCAATATAAAAAAAATCTGCGACAAGGGGTGCATAGTTCGTACCCATAGAGATACCAACATTTGTCTATAAACGGTAGTTCCATACCTGACGAAAATATGATTTAATAGAAAAATAAGTGATTCACAAACTTCATGGTTCATAGACACACTGTCTATGCTATAAATAAATCATTTGTTTTGTGTGTAGAGTTATTGAGGTGCAGCGTAATAGTACATCAGATTACGCATAAGTAAGCACTATTTGTGTCGGATGTTTTGCAAAATTATATTCTGTTGACTGGATTGTACACTTCTCTAAGTTATACTTCGTCAACTGATTCATTTCAGTTTTTGTTCGACTTTTCGAAGAAAAGAAAAGCTAGTGTCATCACTTGATCGTCATCGTCGTCGTCTGCGTCTATATCTGGTTAACGTTTTATATGTAAGCTTGTATCTCCGAAATACTTTACAAGCCGTAATGTATCTAAACTTCACAGATGTATTCGGCATCATTAGACAGCATCATAGAGCCAGGTTGTTCAACTCTTGCTTTTATGTTAACTGAATTATGGCCCCTTTTATACTTTGAAAAGTTGATTAAAGTTGTGTACGTAAGCTTTTATCTCCAAAACTACTTTACATAATGTATTGAAACTTTACAGATGTATTCGGCATCATTAGACAACATGATAGAGTCAGGTTTTACAACTCATGGTTTTATTTAACAGAATTTTGACGCCTTTTTTACTTAGAAAAACGCGTCATAGTTGTTTATGTAAGCTTGTTTCTCGACATCTACTTTTCATAATGGATTAAAACTTTACACTTATATTCAGAATCATTAACCGTATTGGTTAACGTTTTGTATTTAAGCTTGCCGAGTTAGTCTTTGTTAAATTTAAATGTTTCATTTTATCGTAAAATCCCCTTAAAGAATTCAATGACTCATCACACATGCATTCACTTCCATGAAGATCGCACAGAAAAAAGTGCCATAATTCTGTGAGGCAAATAAAGCAGAAGTATGCCTTTCAACTTAGTTTCCCAATAAACAGACAAGGCTTCGAAAATCGGGCGTCTGCAGCGACAGGCGGTGCTTCTTGTTAACTCGACTTTTCGAAGAAGAGGAGAGCTTGTGTAATCCCACCGGAGTCGGCGTCAACGTCCCAGTTCAAACCGAGCTCTGCGTATAAGTTGTGTTAACAGGTCTATATCTCTTACATTTCTTGTCCTGGCTCAGCCAAATTTGGCAATGAGCAATCTTATAGTATTATCCTAATGGCTGCATAAGTAATTTTAGATTTTACAACGTGAGACTGTAGGCATACAAATCGAACACGAGACCTCCGAATTGACAAGCCATAGACAGTACCATTAAGCCACAGAGTCAACTGAAATACTACTTTTCATTTTAACTCTACGAGGGTGCTTCAAAAAGTTCTGTCACTAGCATATATCCTTTGAACTGGATATTACACTGAGATAAAGTAGTGTATTTATAGTACTACTGGGTTCGCTCTCTCAAATTCCACAACAAAAATGAAACAATTCCAGTTATTTATACCCCTGAATTACCTCCCCCTACCACACCTTTTGGATACTGGCATCTCTGAAAATGTCCTTGTTACAAAACGTTATAAAAATTATTTGAATATTTCTATACTTTTAAATTTTCTTGTACGCCATCTGTTGTTATTCGCCCATAATCCATGAAATGATTGTCAAGAATTCGGAAAGGTCTTGCTGCAAACCAAATATGTGTGAATGCATATCCCTTAATTTTAGCAGAAATAACACTGATTTTCTTCATTTCGTTTACGGAAATTTATAATATCTTTTAAATGTCGTAATTATTCTCATAGTATTAATATGTTTTCATATATTTTTACAAATCCTAGTCCTTCAGTGTTTAAATTTTATATTCAACACATTATTGTAGAATCTTGTACAATGTTTAGTGAAAATATCGATCATCCAAAAACGCTGTTTAAGGAGACTGCCCTTCCATTTAATGTCTATTTATCATTAAATTAATTTTACACGTTAGCTTAAAGTGTTGATTTCGAAGACAATGCCTTTTCATCTACCATGCTTAAATTCTGAATCTTGTTATGCACAGATATGACTGGGAATGTATGAGACATTTAAAAGTTCTTCGACAAGTACTTAAAGAGAAATAGGCATTTAAAAAAGTAACAATTAACATACCTGAACAAAACTCAGGACGAAAATGCCTCAGTATGTACAAGTGATGTGTATTAAATGTTCCATAACGTTCGTCTCACAAAAGATACAGCATTCATTTTACCATCAATGGAATGGTATTGAAACCCTCTTACATTTGGTACCAAACATCAACACTCATAACGAGCACATAATTGTTAAAACGCGTTAGTGACAGAACTTATTGAATGACCCTCGTATATTCGTTCAAAGCTACAGACGTTATACAAAAACCTGATACTAACTCGCGAATATGAATAAGTCACGGGTGAAGTAGTTTCAATTCGACGAACGGCAAGAAGTCGGTATAAAAGCCAGAAATCGATACGTAAAATATCACATTTTATCTAACCTTCTTACACACTGGGTCGAAACGATGTTACATGATGATTGGTTCCTCATATGATATTCCTATGAATGTTGTTGCTATTTATAGGATGTTGTACTTTCACGGTCACTGATACATTGTTTTGAAAAGCATATACATACTACACACACGGTTTTCTGTCATCTAAGTTTATGTAATTGTGTGCATGAATTATTGTGCAATTAGTTTCTTTTGTTATTTTCTAACCATGCGTTCGTTAGACAATTTGTTATGGTCTTATGCTTGGTTTACTACCAATTTCAAGTTTGTGAAGCATATCCATAAATCGGTATTCGGGTATAAGGAGAGAAACTTTTACTATGACATCTGTTTTAATCCGTCGTTCGTAGTAGCAACATCGATATAACAAAACATCACCCCCTTATTATTGAAAAATAGTTCGCTCAAAACGGGATTTGAACTCGAGACCTCCGAATTGACAAGCCGTATATCTTACAATTAGAGCCAACTGAAATACTTGTTTTCATTTCAACTATATAAACGTTATTTGTTTAAAGCTACAGACGCTATACAAAAACTGATTTTGAATAAGTCACGGGTAAAGTAGTTTCAATTCGATGAACGGCCAAAAAGTCGGTATATAAGCCAGAAATGAATGTGTTATTTTATCTAGCCTTCTTGCGGGCAACATCGATAATACGTGGTTTCCGAATATATTTTATAATTAAAAAAAGAGTTATATTTGTAACATGACGGTTTTATGCATACACCACGGAAACTTGTTGGTATGCAGTAGCATTTCTAACACTAAATAGTCATTACGTAATAACTAATAGCACACACACACACAAACTTATCATCCGCTAAATACAAAATCGAGACTAAAGTTTTTAGACGGAATCTTAGTTAAATTGATAATAGATAGTATTACACCACACATGTTATTTACACGTGCGAGATGATGGAGTATATACTAATACATATTGAGAGTCATTTGAATATGTTAAATTATTTTGAATCATAATATATGTTACTAAATATAGAGCATTCTCACGAATTCGCCATAGCTCAGTGGTAATCACGTTGGAATGTAAATTAGCAGTTCGTGTGTTCAAGTCACGAAAGAGTCAAACATTTTTTCTTGCAAATCATAGAGCTACCTTTGGAGAGAAACGATGTGCACTGCTCGCTGTCTATAGAGTAAATGATGTCCTGGGTTAAACTTGATCGTTTAAATACTACCCGATTTCGCCATAAGCTGGTGTACATGAAGTTACAAATAAAGACACGCCTACAAAGAAAAAAGCTATTTAAATGCAGGTTTAATGATGGACTTTAGGTTATTTCTAAAATGTTATTTCAACAAAACATTCACTGTATTTTATATTCAGCGTATACTATTATAATGTTGAATAATGGCAGATAAGGGATACTTAACAACAGTTTTTACAGATCATTTGTATTAATAATTAACGGACTTGTATATCGGACTTGTTTAATATTAAACATTCATATATTCATTGAAACTAACATGGATTAGAAGATTCCTAGTTGGAGATAAAAAATGTATAAAAATCCGTAAACATATGTATCCATTTACGACTAAGATGTTATTTCTGGGTAATGATTATGTAAAACATAAATTGCAAAATATATGCAATCCCTTTTGGAAGGATGTATACACAAGTCTGGATACTCTATTAAATGTTAATCCACTGTCATGAAAACAATTTCTAACACAGCCGTTATGGTACAACAATAACATTAAGATCGGAAGATCAAGTGTATTTTATCAGAAATGGTATGACAAAGGTATTATATTTATTAATGATCTAATGGATAACAATGGTAATCTGCTTCATTTTAGATTATTTATAGAAAAGTTTAGCATACTTTCAAATTTTATAGAATATAAAGGTATGACTGCGGCAATTAGGGAGTACCTTCAAAATCTGAATTTTGCACATCTGGCCATCAACCTAGAAAACCCTGTTTGCCCATTAGCAGTTTCTCTCATAACTGGAACAAAAAAGGGCTGTCGCCCTATTTATGAAGTTTTAAATAAATCCGGTGTGCAGCCAACATCTATTGCACAATGGGGTCAGTACTGTTTAAATATAGTCAAAGATTGGAATAAACTATTTAAAATACCTTTCATTTGCACAAAAGATACAAAGTTACAATGGTTTCAAGTTAAAATGAATCACAGAATTACTGCCACAAACCTCCTTCTGACAAAAATGAAAATAAAAAATGACAATTCATGTAGTTTTTGCACTGATACTTCAGAAACCATTACTCATTTATTTTTGGAATGCAGATATTCAAAAACAATTTGGGATAATTTCAAGTTTACTTTCACAGAAAAGAATATACAAATTCAACCGGAATGGACTATGAAAATTATTATGTTTGGTTCCATTCAATATGACATTGTTTTAAATGAATTACTTCTACATGCAAAATACTCCATATATAAGTGCAAATTAGATGGGAGATTGCCATTCTTTAAAAATGTTGAACCACGAATTAAATACCTATATCATACTGAAAAAATAAACGCTATTAAAAATAATCAATTGGAAAAATTTGAAAAGCCCTGGTTGGCATATAAAACCCTTTTACACTAATCAGATCCTTTTTCGCTAAATGTTACTCTGTGCTTTTCAGTAAATAACAACGACAAAAACACCAGAAATTGTACTTACTTGTAAATATATTGTGGCATTACGTTTCCCACTGTTCCCATTGAGTAATGAAGAGTCACATCTTCATAGAAACATCTTGTTTTTTTGTTTTTTTTATATACCACAACTTTTTTTCCAGAATATAATAGGAAAACTCAGTGGAGATATTACATAGGTCTGGTATAATGTCACTAGTTTCTTTCAATATAAATATATGTAAATCATCCACTGGGTTTTTTGAAAAGAAAAAGTTTGTTTGCAATTTTAGAATGAATGCAAAAAATAATAAATAAGTAAAGTTTATCATTTGAAGATTGTGAAATTAAATGTCTTCCAAGTTGTAAAGGGATAAATGCCAATCATGACATATTATCCATTGAAGATATTTTGAAATATATACATATTGCAATGCCTCCCTTTAACAAATTTGGCCAATATTCATATTTGCACTCATTCTGAAATCGTAAAGAAGAAAAAACCTCTCCATTTGTTTATGTCTATATTAAGATATGCTTTAGTCTAGCTTCTGTAAATATTTGTTGTATTATTTAAATACATATTTGACGCATATTTTATCATATAACTGTACGGTTTGCTGTGGGGTGGCCCACCCCGACCCTCACAAACCTATGACGGGGTAAATAAATGGATCACCATTAATTTGGTTATTGAAATTAAAAAAAAAAACATAAAAAATATGTTAAGACATCAAAAACTGTATTTTTACTCGAATAATTATTTTACGCGGGTATACTTTTTCTCATATACCACAATTTTGAGCCAATCAGATACCGATGCGGATTAACTCCTTGCAAAGTATACAAAGACGAATATGCTAACAACTCAATATAAACAACGTCTTTGCATAAGAGTAAAAATCTTGCGTTTTATAATTAATCATTTTAATATGTTTATTAAAATAAGCCACAGCTCAAAAGATGTAGAATAATGTAGCTGTGTTAGTTATGTTATCTCCTTTGGCAGAGCATCGGAACGGTAGTTCAAGTGTCACCAGTCGCTTAACGAAGCATTTTAAGATTGATAATAACAACAAAATAAAGAAATAATACAAAATAAATAATATCCGACAGTTCATAGCATTCTCTACAATAGCGTAAAACTGGCACGTGAAATTTGTTTTATCTCATACGTTCCTATGTACGTGATCAAGTACATACATGAAAACTATGACGAACGTACGTGCTAGCCACGGCGCATGTATGAGAATCATCATCACCATCATCATCTTCATCGTCATCTTCTTCATCATCATTATCAACATCGTCATCGTCGTCGTCGTCGTCGTGTCATCATCATCATCATCATAATCATCATCATTCTCATTATAGCATCATCAACACAGGTACATAATCTTCATCATCATCATCATCATCATCCTCTACGTCGTCGTCGCCATCGTCATCATCATCAGCATCATCACCATCACCATCACCCTCATCATTGTCGTCGTCGTCGTCGTCCACCTCTTCCTCATAACCACTATCATGATCGCCATCGTCATCGTCATTGTCATCATTATCATCATCATCATCATCATCATCATCGTCATCGTCCTCGTTATATTGTCATTGTCGTCGTCGTGTCATCATCATCATCATCGTTATCATTATCATCATCATCATCATCATCGTCATCATCATCAACATCATTGTCGTCCCCGTCGTCGACATCTACCTCATCACCATCATTATCATCGCCATTGTCATCATCAGCATCATCATCATCATCGTCATCGCCATCGCCATCATCATCATCGTCATTGTCATCGTCATCAGCATTATGTTCATCATCATGATCATCAGCATGATCATCATCATCTTCATCAACATCATCAACATCATCATTATCATCAGAGTCATCGTCATCATCATCATCACCATCCTCCTCATCATCATCATCATCATCACCAGCATCTTCATCATCAACATCATCATCATCATCATTATCATCATCGTCATGATCGTCGTCATCGTCATAATTATCTACATCCTCGTCATCGTTATTCTCATCGTCCTCCACCTCTCATCTCCATCATCATCCTTTTCTTCCATCTCCTCAGTTTCCCTCTCGTCATCATCATCACACTCATCATCGTCTTCTTCATCATCGCCATCCTCAATCTTATTATTAACATCATTCTCATCATCATTCTCATCATCATCATCATCATCGTCATCATCATCTTCATCAACATCAACATCATCATTATCATCAGCGTCATCGTCATCATCATTATCACCGTCATCGACATCACCATCATCATCATCATTATCATCATAATCATCATCATCATCATCATAATCATCAATATCATCATCATCATCGTCGTCATCTTGATCGTCGTCATGATCTGCATCATCGTCATCGTTTTTCTCATCGTCCTCCTCCTCCTCATCTTCATCATCATCCTTTTCGTTAGTCTTTACCCTCTAGCAAACTAGGCAACATTAATATGAAATTTAACTTTGATTGTTAATTTGAATGATGTTTTCGTCATTTATAGCATAGTTTACGCCATATATGACGGTCGCTTTTGTGGTAGAGGTAGACCTCCTCATTTTTCCTAAGTAGAAGCAGTACTGTATACCTCCGGCCTTCACTAAGAATCGACACTTTATCACTTACAAGTTGAGATCCCAGTGGGAGTCGAATTATTGAACGACGGTTTAAAGTAAGTCATGTGTATTTATTAGTCTGTCTTTCTCTATCCATGATGCAGTCCGCTGGGATACATTTATAATCAATAAATCGAGGCTTTTAAATAACAAAACATAATGTATTTTTAATATATCCTTACCGATAGCCTTGAAGTTAGTGAATTGACTACGCTCTCGATTACAGCTTATACTATCACACAACGCTAGGTTTAACAATATAGTGAGCTCAGCTCGTGTAATGAAGTGACGCGCGCTCAAGCTGTACGGTAACGCGATTAGCTAATACTATGGGTTAAAAAAACGTGGTAAAAATTCAAAACACAGTTTACTCCCTTGTTAAGGGGAGGTCGTGCCTATATTCGTTCCAAACGCAGTTAACTCCCATCTCTGTTTGGTATCCGGCCCAATTCTATTCTCGTTGGAGATCCAGTTGGCGGTAATTTATATCATAAATGGTGATTATTGCGAGCTGAGCCTGATAAAAAAGTCAAGGTAACCGTAGATCTACCTAAACTTTAAATGCAACTGCAGTATCGATAATCTAAAATACAATGATTACAAGAAAACGCATCGCACTTCATTTAGTTTATCTAGTTATTATGTACCGTAAAGTCGGTGGGTGGGGAAATTTTAACCACTGCAGTCTGCTGTTGCCAAGATTCCAAGAAATGTGCGCGTTTTTATTTAAAACTCAAATGTTGAAAGTTGTTGAACGGTGCTTAACGATTCGCTTCTTTAAGTTCTGACAAATGCTTTGGCGTAGGAACAGGGGTCGGGGCCTAATAATCTGAGCGAGTGTGGGAGAGAGGGAGGGATCGGAGTATGTTTTGTCTCCCCCTTCACCCCCTGCCCCCACCCCCTCCACCGAGAATAGTTTGCCAAAATTATGTGTTGATCACCCCCAAAAAGCAGTGTCCTGAAATTGTACAGTCTCTAGTGGCAAAAACAATGCATTTTAATTAATGTTAAACATAGAAATAAACATGATAACCCAGCCAGGAGACAACAGTTAGGAAATACACTTGTACTCTGGTGAAAATGAGCATATACACAAATATCATAAATAAACACAACTAAACGCATATCAACTGGAATTATTTGATTGTTTAAAATAAAATAATAGTGCCATAAGAAACAAGAGTTCAAGGCCTGAAACACAGATTAACATGCATATGTTATACATCTACTTCATACTGACTAATCGATTATAACTGATGCTTGATGATTGATCGGTTACATCCAACAAATGGTAACCAATTATCAATTGTAAGTTTCATCCGATTACCCATCACTATCATTTGAATCTTGATACCTTGTTTTTGCAGCTTATTAGCACAATTTTGAAGAAAAAAATATACGCGTCTAATTTCGAATAAACTTCACTTTTCAGTTTACTACCTGAATAGAAAATGACTATTCTGTGGTCTGAAAATACACTGATGATATGTTATCTTTCTTGCACTATGATTTTAAAATACCAACCTCGCAAAGCACAATTGTATTGATACTATAACTGCAGGTAAATAAATTAATGTATATTTAAGAATTGATTCACTAATTTTTGGTATTTCTGGGGTTTTAACGATGGTATACTAGTGGTTGGCAAATTTACCTTAAAACGCAAAGCGATTTATGGTAAAGTTGCCATTTACTACCACCGTTCAAACCCTAATATTTACATTTCTATTGCATTGACCTTAAATGAAACACGTTTATCATGTTTATGTCACGTATATGAATCATATAACCTTCAATACACGGGACTGCCCACTTTATGTCCGATGCATCCTTGGCCGGGATAGTAAAGAGGCTGCGTCAAGTGAAAAAGTGTCGATAATCAAGGACGGCTAGAGGTATACAGTACTGGTTCTACCACAAAAAATTAGACCGTCATATATAGCCTAACATGTGCTAAAATTGACGTAAACGTAACACACAATTCAAACAGTTTATGTCCATATCAAAAAGACAAAGTTAAGAATTAAACGTCTTTCCTCCCATGGGCACATTGAAACACCCAGTGGTAAAAGTAAGATCTCTAGATTCAAAGTCTATCAAAGATCAGCAGAGCTCATGCCGTGGTGCGGTGTCCGTCGTCCGTCCGTCCGTCCGTCAATCCGTAATTTCTGCAGCGACTACTCCTGAAACCACTAGATGGATTTTCATGTAACTTTACAGAAATGTTGGCCATGAAGTATAGTTGATCCTAGCAACAATTGATGTTGATGTGAAATCCAAGATGGCTGACAAAGCTAAAAATAGATCTTTAAAAAACAAGTTTGTAGTGACTATTTTTTGAAAACTATATGTGATATTGATATGGGACATTTTCTCAAATGATCAACATGGCATGGTGTTGGTTCTTGTTGAAAATCGTTTTGATTCGACGTTAAACATGGCTGCCAGCTGCCATCTTTGTTTACATAGATTATATAGTAAAGACTTGTAACGACTACTCCTCTGAAACTACTTGACGGATTTTCATGAAACTTCAAAAAAATGTTGCTCTTGATGTCTAATTGATCCTAGCTAAATTTCAGGTCGGCCGAAAATTAAAGATGGCCGCCACGGCTAAAAAATAGATTTTTAAAAAACGAGTTTGTCGCGACTACTTCTTGAAAACTATAAGTGATATTGATAAGGGACTTTGTCTTAAATGATCAGCAAGACATGACGTTGATCCTTGTTGAAAATTATTTTGATTCAACACTAAAGATGGCCGCCAGCAGCCATCTTTGTTTACATAGAGTTATATAATAAGAAAGTGTAGGGACTACTTCTCTGAAACTATTTGACGGATTTTCAGGACTTCACAGGAACGTTGCTCTTAAAATCTAGTTGATCCCAGAAAAATTTCAGGTGGGCCGGAAATTCAAGATGGCGCCACGGCTAAAAATAGGCGTTTAAAAACTAATTTGTAGCGACTACTTATTGAAAACTATAAGTGATATTGATATGGGACTTTTTCTAAATTGATCAACATGACATGACGTTCCTCCTTGTTGAAAAGTATTTTGATTCGACATTAAAAATGGCTGCGACGGCCATCTTTGTTTATATAGAGTAATATACATGTATTAAAAACTTGTACGACTACTCCTCTGAAACTACTTGACAGATTTTCAAAAAACTTCAAAGAAATGCTGATCTAGCTATCAAAACCTATCACTAGAGCTTCAAGGTTATTGACCTCTTGTTTTTTGTTTTGTTTTTTAATATCTTTTATATTTTCCAGTGTCCTTTCTGCCATAATTCAGCTGCACCCCTGGATATCCTGAATGTTCAAGAATGTCCAACAAAAAAATATAATATATAGTATACGTCAGTCTTCCATTGTTTGTTGTTGTTTATGATTGCGTTCTGCTTTACGTAGAACTCAGCATTAATAACTTACAACCAAACTAAACAGGTCTGGATGTACCATTAATGAGGCGCAGTTATCTGTGGTTGATGAATACAAGAGTGGAAATAAGTGATGTACCAAACAATCAATTGTGGCCAGCGATCAGTCATTTAGTAATTGATATTAAGTTATGACACTCAACAAGATTTCATTGCAACAAATTGAATTCTATTATCGCTGAAAACAAAGACGTAACATACAAGCTACTTAGTCAAGAATCAGTAGAATTACCACCATCTCAAAATAGTACAAAATAAACTCATTTTGTATATACATTGATTACAAAGAAAGCTACCTTTCGCGTACAATGCATAGACGGGGACGCGACCCCGAGCTGCATTCGTCTAGTGACATTGGTGAGAAGTGTGTGAGTTTAAGTACGTTACCCCGACACGATTTGATATTTTGTAGCGCATCCGTGGTTGAGAGGGAAAAGACGCTGCATTGGAAACCATCTCAACGCTGTGGGTTCGAATCCCACTGGGAGCTCGACTTATAAGTGTTGATTCTTACGGACGACGGGTAGTATACAGTACTTGTCTAACATGTTCTAACCAGGAATAAGTGAGTGGTCTGCTTCCACCACTAAAAAAAGTTAACTGTCATACATAGTCTAAAATGTGCTGGGAAATGACGTGAAGCAAAACAAACAAAAAAGACTTAAGTTTTATTTCAATTGCTCTTAAGAAAAATGCTCTTGTCCGGTCCATAAGGTACGTAGCAGACAAATTTTGGGATCTTTTTTGCAAGGTCATGCAGTTTTCATGTCCAGTCATACTTCTCAACCCCTTCTTCTTCTTCTTCTACCCAGTAAAGAGCTGGGATCTTCATAGATCGTAATTAGCTCTTGAAATAATGAGACGCAACCTAATTTGTCTAAAGATGTGTTTTTAACAGACTGTGTGTTGCACATTAATGGTAACATGTTCAAGGTCAGTGTGAATACTGATGTAATTTTGGTGTTCATTCCAATAAGCTGTCCAACAGTTTAAGATAATGAGAAGAAACTGTTACCATATTATTGGGCGTGAACATAATTAAGTCTAAGGTCAAGCACCGCTCAAGACATTTTCCCTTGGCTTTGTCCGTCTGATGGGGATGGTAAATATAAGGTCCAAACAACCAAAGGCTATCCTGTCTGCATGTTAAGTTATTATTACAATCTTTCTGACAGTAAGAGTAGGGCAGGGGTTCAGGTTTATTTTGTATTCTTCTCCTCTCATTGAGGTGGCAGTAATAACCATAATGTGCTGATGATTGTTTTCATTTTCATTTCAGTGTTTTTTAATGAGTTGAGCTCGCTATGAGGCAGTGCCTTTTTCATATTAACATAACAAACAGATATACACATACATCATACATGTGCTATACTTAATATTATTGACCATAGAAACAATCTTCAGAAGAGTTTCCAATTCGAGATATTCAATTTGAGAGTTTCCAATTGGAAATATTCCAGTTGAAATTTTATAATTGGAAAATTCCAATTGGACAATGGAATATTCCAATTGGAATTTTCCAATTAAAACGTGATTTTCCAATTGGAATTTTTCAGTTGGAAATTCAATTGGAATTTTTCAATCGAAATTTTCCAATTGGAAAGGCAAAAAACAAATATGAAAAAAAAGATTTTGGAAAAAACCGTTTTTCCAAAAATTCACCGTCTCTTGTTTTATGAAAATAGCTCTAATTTACACCTGTCATAACACGCACACCGGTAAAAATTACTGAACATTCTTCATGGTCCATTGGCCAGTTATAACACAGCAAGTCGACTGTATCACTACTTTTCAACCGTAAATATGCGGCCGCGTATGCAGATTGATAGCTGGTGTTTCGGTCGAAAGTAGTGCCTGCGTTGGTGACTTCATTGCGTCGAATGTTGCAATAAACACTTGCTGTTGTTCTAGAATGGGTAACGACATAAGCTGTAAAGTGATAGAAACCGCCTCTTCTGCATACAAACTGTCCAGTCGCCACATTATACCCACCGCCGATATTTGCCACAACTGTACTAAACACAGGAATGTTCACCAAAATTCCATTCGGTCTCGTGACAATAAAGTACACGTCCTGGTCTGTAAATATAAAGAATTATACAATTAAAAGACATTGTTTGTATTGATTTACGTGTAGTAATAGCAGCCATAGTACTGGAGCAGTACATTTCAAGTTACGTCCATCTCTAGGCTAAGAAATCGTAATATATATTTTATGTTCCGTTCTGTGGTGAGACTATTTAGCCTAGCTCTAGACTTAGAAGTCACAGTTCTTTATATACATTTTATGTTTTGTTCCTGAGTCAGTCCAATCTAATGTCGTCAAAATAATTACTTCTCTGCCTTTATGCTTATAAGTCATTAGTCTTTATATCTCGTATGTTCTGTTCTTCGGATAGTCTATTTGATTCAACAGACGTCTTATCCTAACTCTATTCCAATCTTCAATTATAAGGATAGCATTGCATTTTATTTTACGACGAAAATGTAAACACGGTCCTTTGGACTGTATTCAATTTGCTCGTGAATTGGTTAAGTTAACTCATGACTAGAATACATAAAATAATATATTTAATTTAAAAAAAGAAAACTAAAAGAAGAAATATCCGTACACTGGTATTCGCTTCAATACTTTACAGGATCTACATTGCAAATCATATCTAATGAAATAAATCAATAATTATTACCTGGATCCTTGTCTTGTAATGGTACGGGACTTTCCATATTATGTATGACAAATCCGGCACATACACAAATCACTATTGGAATCAATACGGAAGAAACGCACACAAACGCCGCAACATATGTTAAGACAGAGAGATCCAGAATAGGTCGTCCGTTGCCAATTGTTTGTTTTATTTTTTCATACGTTTGTAGTTTTTCTACTTCTTGATATATTGGTGTTTCGGGTAGACTTCTCTGGTGTCTTTGAATATCCAGTCCAACTGAGCTCTGTTTTAATTCTATGGAATTGCATGTAAAAACATGTTGTTCACATATTGGTGTTATGTAATCATTGTTTGTGGTGGAATGTTCAGTGACACGTTGTTCCCCTATTGGTGTTATGTAATCATTGTTCGTGGTGGAATGTTCAGTGACACGTTGTTCCCCTATTGGTGTTGTGTAATTATTGTTCGTGTTGCAATATTCAGTTACATGTTGTTCCCCTATTGGTGTTATGTAATCATTGTTCCTGTTGGAATGTTCAGTTGCATGTAGTTCCCCTATTGGTGTTAAATAATCATTATTCATATCGAACGCTCAGATAACAAATAACATATTCGAGAAATAAACGATCGTTCATGTCATACCCTGACATTCACTTATTAAACAAGCAAATTATGTAGTACGATAAAGACAAAACGGAAAATAATTGCTTTGTAAATTTCAAGGAAACAAAAAAGAAAACATTGTTCAAATTGTCAGGAAATGAAACATCGCGACGTGTTTGTAATTACTCACTTTGGAAAAAGAATAATTGTATAATAATATACTTGACAAAACGAGTTTAGCACGACATTTTAATGACACAGATTAAACACATGAACATTGATTGATTGATATAATGGTTCGAAGATATAAGCAATGCTAGGTAATGATGTGCTTTCCAAAATGTTTGTGTTATTTTATTATTTTATAGGCGAAGTGTCAGAATTACCACCTATATATTAAAAACTACTTATTTCAAACGTATTGCTTTGAACAAATGTTTTGTTTTAAAGAATTGTTCTATCTGGCATTGTTTAAAACAAAACGGTGAAATGTATTCATAAACGATTGTTATTCTCAAACGAAAACATTCCAAATTCCGCAATTTTAAAAGTATCTCCATTTTCATTGAAATGAGAACGATTTTCGATAACCTTTAACAATATGTAACCATCCTATTTGCTTTTATCACCGACTTTATTTACAAATGACTTTATATCATTATTATATCTTATCTATGTCACCTTATCATTGACCCCGAACCTATTTTACGCGCTAAATTCATTTTGCTCAGTATATGTTTTGATTAGCAAGCGTTATAAAAATGAGAAGAAAGGGGTCATTTAGAAACCACAACAATCAAACGCAATGACCCCGTAGGTCCGCACTGCACCACAAACGTGATAAACCATAATACATATGCGAAGACGAAACAAAGTTATTATTCATTGACAACAGACTCTGCCCATCGGAAAGGAACACGGAAGGAGAGCTATTCTATTAATTGTATTTTATCACAGAATAATTAAAGTCATGTCATAAATAGCACACTACACAAGTGTAATACATATGAAAATGAAGGCCGAATCATCGCTCGGTCTTTTCCGTTCATCTCATTTGTCAACCAGTATTACGTCGTCTTACGGATACCGACGAAAAAGTTTAGTTGTTCGGTGTTGTGAGGAGGAGAATAAAGACCGAAGCAACATACGACATCATCATATAAAACATTGAAATTGTAATTTTATCCATTACGACAATTCAATATAAAACGGGCACTCAAGTTAGATCCTCTATCAAAGAATTTAAAACATTATAAACATGTAGAGATTTTTAGCGGTTTAGCTCCTAGCTGAAGCATATCTGAGGGCAAAGTCATTATTCATCCCATCTCCCTCTGAGGTTGCTGTACCAATATAACATAATATAAAGTGTTAACGGGACGTAAAACCTCATTTCATTTCATTAAATGACCTCTTGTTTGCTATTATAATCTTAACGTTTATTTTAAACTATCAGTATGAATCATTTCCTTGTTGTTACCACAAGAAGAATGGACATCTAGTATAATATTAATTCCCACAGCACGTCCGGTTAATCGTAATTGCAAAACTAATGCGTAATTGTATCATGACAGTAGGCAATCGAAATATAAAATTGAAAAACAAAATTGTTTTACCACTAAATAGGCGACTATGAACATGATGCACACGATGAATGTAACATATCTAAAACTATGAAATTAACATATCTAAAACTATGACATTAACAAATTTAAAACTATGAAATTAACATATCTAAAACTATGAAATTAACATATCTAAAACGATGAAATTAACATATCTAAAACTATGAAATTAACAAATCTAAAACTATGAAATTAACATATCTAAATCTATGAAATTAACATATCTAAAACTAGGAAATTAACAAATCCAAAACTATGAAATTAACATATCTAAAACTATGAAATTAACAAATCTAAAACTATGACATTAACAAATCTAAAACTATGAAATTAACATATCTAAAACTATGAAATTAACATATCTAAAACTATGACATTAACATATCGAAAACTATGAAATTAACAATCTAAAACTATGAAATTAACAAATCTAAAACTATGAAATTAACATATCTAAAACTATGAAATTAACATATCTAAAACTATGAAATTAACATATCTAAAAAAAAAAAAGCACGAGTTTACATTAAATTTTACAGAAAAAACAACAACACTTAAATTATTCTACTTATTTATACTGATATATATTTAAATTGATGTGCTTTCTTTTCTGTAATTGGTCATGGTAATGATAATAGTATCTGCCTACATATCCTAGAGTTATTTCAACTACGTACAAAGTACCTGCTCTTTACAAGATGGATCGGCATTACATGCAGGTGGTCCTAAATTATTGTGTTAAGGGGTTTAAGATTGCCACCGGCAACACAACATTGGTCAATACCTATCCTAAACATGTATATATGTTCATGAAACTTAACGAGAATATAGTGTTATGCTTTTATAATCAGAAAAAGGTGATACGCTTCAGGAGCGATTCACTAATTATTAACTATTGCTACGCATGCAGTAAAATTATAATGTTTACATTTCAAAAATATGTTTTTTACATTTGTACTCGTATAAGTATATGACTTCATTATCAAACAAATAAAATAATGCATGACACTCAGAACCTGGAGTAAAACTGCTACTTAAGGCGCATACAAATAAATAATTACACCCAAAGGATGCTCCAAAATGACATATATGCTATTATATGTAAACATTTTAAATTAATGGTAGTACTATTCTATGACTTATTATACTTTAATGATGGTACCGTCACATACTAAAAATGTATTGTGTGGTAAACAAGCATGCACACACGTTTATACAGTCGGTTGTACAACAATTAAATCAAATACTTGTAGTCATTCAATTAGGTACGTTGTAGGGAAGTACATACTTTAAGATTACCAAATCAGCATACGTATTAGCCAATCATCAACGAGACCCTAGCTATTTATTGTATAACCTAGGTATTAAACAAAACTTATAAACAACGCATGTGTAAAATCCGGTTTAACGGATATGGTTAGTCTAAATACATTGTGTGTGAATCAGTACAAACAGTAGCAGTCAACACTTTCGACCGTCAAACGTTATCACAACTTGACAAGCTCGTCATTGTCTGCTATTGGGACCAATGTGGTCTTACCGAACCTATTTTGACTATCCTTATCAAGTACAGCGCATTTGGTTTAATCTTCCTTTTATTTTCAACTTAATACGGCACAACACAAGTAACAGTATACGAAACAAAACATAAACAAGGACTGGGACTAGGGTAACTGCTAGTCAACAGTCTGTGACATCTGAGGACTGTAAAACATTAGTTACACCATGGATAAAGGTATGTTCTGCATTTTTCTTAAGATAATTATAAAACATTTTTAAAAAATTATCGCAATAGATTAAGACTCAGTCTGTTGGAATGCTCTAAATATAATTAATACTGCATTATTCATGCTTTTCATTCTAACAACAAACATGATATCGGCTGCATAGTGACGGTTAATGTTTACTATTTTCAATAAAGAATCTAAGATCAACATTAAACTGGCATTACTATTTTCAATATGGAATCTAAGACCAACGTTAAATTGGTATTACTTCAGAAACGTTAGCTCTAAAAAGGTAAACACTGATGCGTCCTAAATTAGAATGTACGTTCTCCATATGGATAACATACTAAACCAAATAACATTAAAGAAGATAAGTCCGACGAATAAGAATATTACGGTACCGTTTAAAACACGTGGATATATGTTGAATAAAGAACAGTGATCGATTCTAGATATATATAAAATTCGAAAATTAATTGTAGCATTTAAGGACCACAGTCAACCAAGAACGCTAAATCAACAAGGCTACCAGAGCAACCAAAATTAGCAAAGCTATAACATGGTAAACGGTTTAAGTCTACATTGATAAGTCCAACATTAATCCGGACAAGATCCACTCACAGTTCAGCAGATCCAAGTGATTCGATTTTGTTAAATGGTTCAAATCTCAAATAGAAGCATTAGCTTTAGTGAAATGAGCTTTATGTGCTGGTCTGTACACATCGTTATGCTTTCTTTTAACTTGCACGGTGTGTGCATGTTTGTGTATGCGCCAAAATACAGGAAGAGAGGAAAACACATACATGTAGTTCCCGTTCGCATGTTTAAGAAAGCGGTGCATACACTTATTTTAATGTATTTAACCGTTTAAAATAGTATAGAGATGAATCTGTCATTATGAAGAGACCAAGGTAGATATAAATGTCTTCTTGGTTGTAATCTTTAGAAGAGTCGTTAAATGTTTGTATCGTCTTATGTTCTCTTTCCTTCAAGAAAGTGCCGTCGTCTTGGTCATCTTGGTGGTATGGTGGACCGGATGCACAGGTATGAACAAGCAAGCATTGTCTTGGGTTAACTTTTCATTCACCGTCTAAGTAAAGACTGTTCAATTTAATAAATAGTATCAACAGTAGACGGACACATGTCTCATACAGTAACAAACAGTCAATTGTATTTTGTCAGAATATTTTGTTTTTATTCTAGAATCTCTTTAATAATATGCAAATTCATTTAGACATTGTTGGTAGACTTTTCCCCATACATTTCTCATATGGGCTAGACAAGCATGCATATCCAACCCATCTAAGGGTTAAGTATTATATGGGTTAGGTTTCATGCATAGACAGACACTGAAACTACATGGTTTTATATGTTAACATGTAAAAAAAAAGGATAAAAATATCGGACAGGGAAAGCAGCATTCAAGGACGACAGTCAACCACAAAACACAAAAACAAACACGCAAACAGACAAACGAAAAGACAAAAGTAATAAAAAATGCAAACGACATCACAAACACAAAAGATATGCATGCATATCGAATCTCAAGGTCAGGATTAGAGGTCTTATCATAGTAAATTTTTATTCTAAATGGTGAGTGCCTGGTAGGATAAATCATACATCTGCATTGTCAATAGAATGATGCTCTTATAAATAGCAAAGAGATTGATGCTATTGAGAATCTATGTTTGTTAACCGATGGAAATATATTTAAAAGATGGATAGGAAATGTAGCGGTCAAGAACCACAGTAAAGCAATCGCAACAAAATACAGGGATAAATAAAAGGCGAGACGCGTGACATCACAAACATAAAACGTTTGACAAGAGGGCTACCACCTTTGACAGGTCAGTGGCATAAAGATTGATGGTGGTAGGGAGGGGGGGGGGGGGGGGTAAAGGGAGCAACAAATCTAAATAAAGACATCCCCACTATGTTATACACACTAGGTAGGAACAAGAGAATAAACTATTTACAGATTAAGGACATGACTAAACAAGACTGGAGATAAACATCAAATGTTACAGTTCTCTCATGATTTAGGTAGATGTCATCATAGGGTCAACAATATGTCCGGTAATCTCATAATCAAAGCAGAAATCAGTGTCATTGTGGCCAACTGTAATAAGTTTAATAAAGAGTGTATGAAATGTATCATGACCAAGTATCTTATGAAGTTTGTAAATCATGTCACCATGGCAGTCAGGTTGTGACAGTCTTTGTTGGAGAAGATTTCTCAAATTACTTTTATATTTTAAAAACAGATCAGTGTTACACTATATACGTTATGAAATTTTGTTCGAAGCCTATTTTAACGATAGTTCTGATGGGGTATATTATTCGATATACAAAGGTTGGCATGTTCCCGGGCGTATGCATGTATGATGGAGTATATTATTCGATATACAAAGGTCAGGACTGTTTTCTGGCGTAGGCATGTCTGAAGGAGTATATTATTCGATATACAAAGGTTAGGAATGTTCTCTAGCGTAGGCATGTCTGATGGAGTATACTATTCGATATACAAAGGTTAGGAATGTTCCCTGGCGTAGGCATGTCTGATGGAGTATATTATTCGATATACAAAGGTTAGGAATGTTCCCTGGCGTAGGCATGTCTGATGGAGTATATTATTCGATATACAAGTGTTAGGAATGTTCCCTGGCGTAGGCATGTCTGATGGAGTATATTATTCGATATACAAAGGTTAGGAATGTTCTCTGGCGTAGGCATGTTCGATATACAAAGATTAGGAATGTTCTCTGGCGTAGGCATGTCTGATGGAGTATATTATTCGATATACAAAGGTTAGGAATGTTCTCTGGCGTAGGCATGTCTGATGGTGTATATTATTCGATATACAAAGGTTAGGAATGTTCTCTGGCGTAGGCATATCTGATGGAGTATATTATTCGATATACAAAGGTTAGGATAGTTCTCTGGCGTAGGCAAGTCTGATGGAGTATATTATTCGATATACAAAGGTTAGGAATGTTCCCTGGCGTAGGCATGTCTGATGGAGTATATTATTCGATATACAAAGGTTAGGAATGTTCTATGGCGTAGGCATGTCTGATGGAGTATATTATTCGATATACAAAGGTTAGGAATGTTCCCTGGCGTAGGCATGTCTGATGGAGTATATTATTCGATATACAAAGGTTAGGAATGTTCTATGGCGTAGGCATGTCTGATGGAGTATATTATTCGATATACAAAGGTTAGGAATGTTCCCTGGCGTAGGCATGTCTGATGGAGTATATTATTCGATATACAAAGGTTAGGAATGTTCTCTGGCGTAGGCATGTCTGATGGAGTATATTATTCGATATACAAAGGTTGGAATGTTCTGTTCCCTGGCGTAGGTATGTCTGATGGAGTATATTATTCGATATACAAAGGTTGGAATGTTTCCTGACGTAGGCATGTCTGATGGAGAATATTATTTGATATACAAAGGTTAGGAATGTTCTCTGGCGTAGGCATGTCTGATGGAGTATATTATTCGATATACAAAGGTTGGAATGTTCCCTGACGTAGGCATGTCTGATGGAGAATATTATTTGATATACAAAGGTTAGGAATGTTCTCTGGCGTAGGCATGTCTGATGGAGTATATTATTCGATATACAAAGGTTGGAATGTTTCCTGACGTAGGCATGTCTGGTTGAGAATATTATTTGATATACAAAGGTTAGGAATGTTCCCTGGCGTAGGCATGTCTGATGGAGTATATTATTCGATATACAAAGGTTGGAATGTTTCTTGACGTAGGCATGTCTGATGGAGAATATTATTTGATATACAAAGGTTAGGAATGTTCTCTGGCGTAGGCATGTCTGATGGAGTATATTATTCGATAAACAAAGGTTGGAATGTTCCCTGGCGTAGGCATGTCTGATGGAGTACATTATTCGACATACAAAGGTTGGAATGTTCCCTGGCGTATGCATGTCTGATGGAGTATATTATTCGATATACAAAGGTTAGGAATGTTCCCGGGCGTAGGCATGTCTGATGGAGAATATTATTCGATATACAAAGGTTAGGAATATTCCCTGGCGTAGGCATGTCTGATGAGAAAATCGATATGTTATCTCATTGCGATATGAGGTTGTTGTCCCAACATAACTTAAGATATTTTAACGAGACGTAAAACCTCATTTCATTTCGTTACATTTCATATGGTCAATAAGTAATAAAACGTGGTTTAAGACTCTGAATGTTATATTGTTAGGCTATACTTACGCACACGTTCTTCACTCATTGTACACGTGCTAAACATCAAACCGGTAAATACGATATGAGAAGTATCTAAAAGAGTATGATAATGGACCTTCGGAAACGGCCGAGCACAACACATACGAAATATTGCAGTCTGGGTTATATTGAGACTGTTCATGAGCGGTAGTAAATATGCTAGCTACCGCTCACGCCCTCTAGCCCCGGGTTGAGCAGAACTCAATATTCATAAAATCTATAGTACAAAATGTAAACCATCCCGAAGATGGCATACATATGGCGGTGGACATGGAGTTAACTGCTTCTCCATGTCGTACGGCATATGGTCCTAGTATCTAATAAAATTAAATGCCCCGAAAAGCGAAATAAACATAATGGAATTTAGTTGGGAGCAGCGGTTATGAAGCCTGCGTATAAAAAGCAGACAACATATCCTATGAGTGGTTAAACAATACCCAGAGCCTTTTATAGGCCGGAGTAGTGGAACGACCGAATCAAAAATTAAGTAAGAAAACAAAAGCAATTCAAAATGTACCACCGATAACTAAATATAAGTATCGGGCTCAGCGATCCCCAAAGATCGAATGAATAACAGTACTGATTGCAAGCGCGGGGAGACGTTAAACTGCCGCCACACTGCACAAGCAACGCTACTTACCCAGTAAAAGTCATTGCAATAGCATACATGTAATCTTCGGGTGTGTGTTGGAATGTGGATATCCTAGGAACAAATCTTTTAAATTATAAGCATGATAAGTAACTAAAACTTTCCAAAATCATGTTAACACAAAAATCAGCTCAACATGAATAACTATAGTAACCCATTGCTAGAAACAATGTATGCAAAGGACTGATTAGTTTAAAGAAATATTCTTACGATTGACTGGTAGGTTAAATGAATTGTTTATATATGTGTGCACGGGCACCTGTTTCAACCTAATGTTGAAAAAAGCGCAGTCTCAGATGTTTCCTAGCATGATTTGGATCAATATGCATGTCGCATCATTTATATATGTCGACAAATGACCTTTACCTTTTTTTCAGAGGCGCTAAAATGCTATTCATGTAGCAATATTGGAAACATATCGGAATGTCTAACCGTTGCAAGGTGTACCGCGGATGAGGTACAGTATGAAATACATTTTAGAACAACCTTCAAATGATCATATCTTTTTTATTTAGCATCCGATTTTGATAATGTCTTCATTTCTTTCCAAGTTTTTTTCAGAACTCGCAATAATAGAGCTTGTTTGGCTGTGGCGACACAGTCCATTTAAATGTCACACGGTAGTCTTGAAAATGCATTATATATGTTCATTGTGGATTTTAATTGTCTATATGATTCATCGAGGTTAGTCTTGATATTGATTTCAAGTCATTGTCTTTTCTTCACAAAGCACACTGAAACAAACGTCTTAAAATTAAAATTATAATAATTATAATGACGTCAATTTAAAAATGATTTCTATTTTTAGTTGATATTAAACTTTGTTAATTTCATTAATTTGTTTGTGTTGTTTTGTAGTATTTGAAACATCTTTAAAGTAAACAGTTTACACGAAATGCTGTGGTGTATGTTTTGGAGCGTCATCCTTGCATTCTGGAGGTCGTGGGCTCAATCCCCGGCCACGTCATAATACATATTTAGAAAAAATGGTAGTAGTCACGTGTAACACTCGCTTGTCGAGAAAATAATGGGTATTGATATGTCATGTTGGATCAGTGTCAGGAAAAAGGTGACTGAGTTTGTATCATGTACTACGGCGTGGTATTCCAGTATGGCAGCACTATATCTGGTAAAAGTAGACTGTAGACAGTACATAGATCCATATTACACTACACAAATGCATTCAAAGTTCAGGGTCAATTGTGCCTATACATTAAGGATGTCCTGTCGGTTCTATGGTGGAGAGTCTATACTACTTAGAATCACACACGTACGCACGCATGCACGCACACACATTAATTTAGCATGCTACATGTTGTTAGTTTTAAAGTTGAGTAATCGGCGAGGTTTATGTGTTAATAAAGCTAAATCCTATTGTCAAAATAACAGTAAAATGTAATGCCTGAATGCCTTCCCCAGTAACACTAATTGCTATCACTATCACGCTGCAGCATAGTTCATTTTATACTAGTCCGTATTTCGATCATGTGTTCCAAGTTATCGTATCAGTAAATGCGTGTTCCAAGTATATGAATCATTAAATGCGTTGTTTTCTTTCATTCCAGGAATGCTTCACCGAGTCGACAGGACTTGGACAGAACGCCGTGTTTACTCTTGGTTGCAAGACTTATGCAGTATGTTTATATTAACTTGTGTTTTACTACATATTAACGTGTGTTTACTCTTGGTTGCAAGAGTAAACACGCAGGCTTTATAACCGCTGCTCTCAACTAAATTCCATTATGTTTATTTCGCTCTTCGGGGCATTTAATTTTGTTAGATACTAGGGCCATACGCCGTACGACATGGGGAAAGCATGTAACTCCATGTCCACCGCCGTATGCATGCCATCTTCGGGATGGTTTAACTTGTGTACTGTTTATTTTATGAATATTGAGTTCTGCTCAACCCGGGGCTAGAGGGCGTGAGCGGTAGCCAGCATATTTCACTACCGCTCATGAACAGTCTCAATCAAACCGAGACTGCAATATTTCGTGTGTCTCGTGCTCGGCCGTTTCCATAGGTCCATTATCATACTCTTTTTTTGTATGCAGTATGTTTATATTAACGTGTGTTTACTCTTGGTTGCAAGACTTATGCAGTATGTTTATATTAACGTGTATTTTACTACATATTAACGTGTGTTTACTCTTGGTAGCAAGACTTATGCAGTATGTTTATATTAACGTGTGTTGACTCTTGGTTGCAAGACTTATGCAGTATGTTTATATTAACGTGTGTTTACTCTTGGTTGCAAGACTTATGCAGTATTTTTATAATAACGTGTATTTACTCTTGGTTGCAAGACTTTTACAGTATGTGTATAGTAACGTGTGTTTACTCTTGGTTGCAAGACTTATGCAGTATGTTTATATTAACGTGTGTGTTACACATGTTTTGGCCGTGAAACCTATGTTGAATACAATACTAGTTCCTTTACAATCCGCATTGCATAGTAAAATGCAAGGTTTGAGAGTAGTATGTTGACGGCTTTATACATGTATCTGTATAATAGCCAATACTTATAAGGTATAACTGTATATCACAATTGTAACTGTTATGCTATTTGTTTAATATATGCACATGACGGGCGTAGCTGTGCCTAAATCAGTGTGTAGGCAAAAGGTCTAGGAGGTCATACTCTCCCCCACCCGGTGATTCTTTTTTTAGAAGGAAGCCAAATCCTGCATTCTGGCTATATTTTAAGCAGCAAACAATATGTGTTTAACACTCGATTTCAAGCCTTTTTTAATCTGTGATTTCGCAACAAAAACATCGGAACAGAACAAAATAACATATATTAATATGAGTACTTGCTTTCGAAATTTTGCACGATCAGGGTGTGTTTGGTTCCGAAAGACCGCGAGCGAAAACAGTTCGACTTTTATTTTCTGACCACAAGTAAACATTAACCATACCCTTCCAAACCCCCCCCCCCACCCCCCCCCCCCCCCCACCCCACCCACCCTCAGTTTTTATTACATTTTTGGCATTTATATTTGTTTGTTTTTTCAGTGGGGGGAAATAAAGTGACTACGCCACTGATTATTTAACGTTTTTCTTTTAAACTACATATACTTGATTATGTATCTCTACGACAAAAAGAAGTATAAAAGTAACGCAGGAATTGTAGCATTCACAGAACAATTAACCAATAACACACATTAACAACAAACAATAATTATGTCCCTGTTTCCGTAAATGGCCACTGTAATTATGCACAGTAATACATAATTAATTGTACATAGTTATATATTAAACATGTGTTTATTAATAAATGAAAAGTGAAAGCACTGATTTGTTTTAACTAGTTATTGTGAATGTTATAGAATGTTTGACAGACATAATCCGTATTTCTTAAAAATGTTAATATGTTATACGTATTACTACAGAAATAGAAAGACGTTACAGGTAGTGTGTTGCGAGTACTATACCTTCTTATTTATTGATCAATTCCTAACAAACAGCTTTGCTCGCAATTCGGGCATGTGATATTCGTGAGTTTTCAATGGCATCCAGACACTGATGTATCCGCAGTTAGTTAAATGTTGCATTCCCTAAAAAATGTTTTTAAATATAACATCTATGAACATTTTACATTTAGCAATGCCAGGGATTGACCACGCAGTCCCCTATGTCCATTGTTGGGCGCCATATTGATCCCAGAGTAGCATCAACCGGATGCAGCCAGTGCTGTGCCGTAGACTACTGCAATGAGCACATATGTAATCAAGCCACAGGGAGTAAGTAATCATTTACCCTATATTTTCTCTTTTGCTATAATCTAAAATGTTAAAGATATTCTAGAACTTGGTACGGATTTTCCTTCCTTGATAAACACGAAGTGCACAACAAGCATAACGTGTAATGATGAATGAACAGGTAAATCCTCGTTTGTCATAGAGTATGTGTAATCAATCTGAGTGGGGTTCGAACCAATGTTGTCTACGATGCGCGTAATATAAATGCAAGTATATACCATACACAGAATGTTACTATATTTTGTTAATGTTTTACTCTCAGTTATTGTTAAATTTCCTTTTGATGGATTGACTTTTTACCTACACTGTCTTGTCAATAAAGGGGCTGTAGATAGGGAGTAGCGGTTGTGTACATACGACATTGCTTTCAGTTACCAAGTCGGTACCATTGCCCTAACCTCTCTTCATATTGTGTGTGATCCCGGTTATTTTCTATTAAATTTGCTAATTTGATGAAGTATGTGGTACAGTGCGGACATATTGTGCCATGGCGTTTCTTGTAGTGTGGTTTCATAACACAATTTGTTATCCTTTTAGATGTGATTGTACACGTTATTTATAACATCTGGGCTTACATGCGTAATTGTCTAACTACTTCAACTTCTATATATACAATGTAGTACAGTTTGACGGTAACATGTTTCAGTCGTAACCAACACAGATGGACAATGTCAAGATGATGCGGACTACAACTGCCAGTTGGTCAGTGGACTGTTTAACGTGTGTGGAGATATCCATCACGCTAAACTCGTTTGTCGCAAATGGTGTGGCTTATGCAATCTTGGTGAGTTTATATGTTTGTATTTCTGTTTGAATATTATTTTGTTCTCAGATCTATTTATAACAGTCTATCTTACATTAACATGCGTAATTGTATACAAACAATGTAACAAATGTGTTTATGACATGAATTGCAAGACTTATGCAGTATGTTTATATTAACGTGTGTTTTACTACATATTAACGTGTGTTAGCGAGAATATTTACTGTCAAAATATCCATGGAAAGGATCTCTAGACGCATTTTGCTTTCGTCCCAACCCATTTGTTATTGTATGTATATGTAACGTTATCTTTGAAATAGTATATTATTAAATAAAATTATAACAGCTTGAACAAGATAGTTTGAAGTTCATATTTTAATACTTCAACTTAACATTTCTCTTCTCGTTATTGAGCTAATAGTTATGGTTATCTACAATCGGACCATTGTGCTGGTGAATGTTAAGAGACTATCAGATTAACGTTATAATAATTATAGGAGCAAATTTATTTCATGGAGTTTATTCATGTACACGTCGAGGGATTCTGAACAGGTTACACATGATAATGTTCATAAAATATTTTATTCCCTATACTACCAACACTTTTATATAGAAGAATTATTCTGCAATAAACACTTAGTTATGCCTTATCTATAGTGACCTAGTTATTTTCTCATTAGTTAAATATTTAAATGTGATGTTCGGTGAATAATGTATCAGTGGTTGTAATTGGATCAGTTGACATGAATTTAAACAATTCCCACATAAAATGTAGACTATATATAAAAGAAAATGTACTTATATTGAAAGTGTACGTTATTGGCCGTGATTCAAAATAATCTCCGCTACAGTGAAATTATAGTGTTTTCTTACACTTTATAAAACAGTGTTGATCCGTAAAAAATATGTTTGCGTCTGTATCTACAAAGAGTTTAGTTGTTGCCTTCCGTGATGGGATAGTTTTACCCCCATGTATATAAGCGTACATGTTTATTGATTCTGGCTGTCAAGTTGTTTATATTAATAGCACATATATAAATAGCTGGAGTGTGTTCTATTTTTTGACATACTGTTTGATTGACATCCAGTGTTTATATAATATTCTAGTAATTTCTAAATTATTGTTTACATTTACATTTATTGAGATTTGTAGATTGTTACAGAACATTCTTTAATCTAGAATGTTCCATTTTGGTATATAAAGCTGACCTTCGTATTCAAAGTGGTGTATCTGGTTCATTATTTTAATTGATAATTTACAAAATATGGGATGCTGTGAATTAAAATATATTGTGAGAAGATTAAACAAATATTGTGCTCATCTAGTGACATTGGATTATTGGATAAATAGAACATTTGGACTATTGTGAATTAATAAACCAGGAAATACTTGAATTGAAATTGTACTAAAGGGAAACTTGACATTTTATTTTAAAGGGACACTTGCCAATAGTATTTGGATTTTCAAGAAATTCTAGATTCATTTAAAGTGAATATTTTTCATGGTAGTATTTAAATAAAATTGTTGATTATATTATAAAAAATAGTTGTTGCTGGTCTTAAAGCCAACGGTTCGGATACAGTAGCAGCATTTCGCGATCTTCATCTCTCGATTTCAAATGATTGTATTCATACTAAAATCTATGATAAGAGAGATGATTTCAATTTTAACATCGTTAACTATCCACACCTGGATGGAGATGTACCTCGTGCTACCTCATACGTAGTGTATATCTCCCAGCTCAATCGATTTGCTAGAACTTTTAATGATGTTATAGACTTCATTGATCGAAATCAAGTTATTACAAGTAAACTTCTTCAGCATGGTTTTCGTTATCACAAACTACGTAGATCTTTCTCTAAATTCTACCGCCGTAACGAGGGCCTGCTGGAAAAGCACAACACCAACCTTAAGCCACCTCTTCGACTAGGCATATCACAACCCTCATTGTATGGAGATGTGGTCTATAAACTTCGAAAGGGGTCTGACGGGTTTCCTGACCGCTTTACAAATTCAATCAGGAAGTTCGTCAGAAAAGGATAACACCCTTTGGTTTTACAGCGCACTTCATGTTTAGTGATTGACCCCTCTACAGTCAGTCATTACGCTTCACTTTTCACTTGTGCGATGACTGGACTACCTCTTGAGACTCTATGATTGTACCTACTGAAACCCCAACTAAGGGAGGTGGGTGCATGAGCTTTCGTCCCTCGGGTTTTCTGGTCGTACCCTAGATTGGTTTTCTCTTTAGCTGCAACTACTATGGTTGTTCAGTACGATTCTGGATACATCCTAAGATGTTTATTATTTAGTATGTGTTTCTTTAGTTAGTTTCTCAGGATGTGGACTTTATTGTTAGAGAATTCCTTTTGATGGGATGTAGTTTTGTTTACACTGTCTTGTCTATTTGGGCGTTGAAGACAGGATAATAGCGAAGATTGTGCGCATATAAAATCGATTCAAGCTAACCAGTGGCTTATTGCCTACTGACCGTTCCAAGTCGGTAACCCCGTCTTCATCACCCTTTCTGTTGTTTTTTTAGTCTCTTTCATTGTATTTTCAAGTCCTTGTTTGAAGTACGCTGTGGTTTCTATAGGACCCTATATCTCATTTTTACTTGCATTCTTGTTACATTTTACACATAACAATAGTCAGACGGTCTTCTTGTTTTGATAATGGAATTCCATTTGTATATCAACGGGTACTTATTGTTTGTTAAGTATGGCAGCACATATTTGTATATATGACATTTCCTTGTGTTAATTTCGTGTGAATGCGTGTTATTGGATAGCTGAGTTACATGAAGGATACTTGTCCTGTTGACAATATGTGTCTGCCTTCCGTAATGGGACAGATATAATGTCCTGTTTAACAATGTGTGTCTGCCTGCCGTGATGGGACAGATATAATGTTCTGTTTGACAATGTGCGTCTGCCTTCCGTGATGGGACAGATATAATGCCCTGTTTGACAATGAGTGTCTGCCTTCCGTGATGGGGCAGATATAATGTCCTGTTTGACACTGTGTGTCTGCCCGCCGTGATAGGACAGATATAATGTCCTGTTTTACAATGTCTGCCTGCCTGCCGTGATGGGATAGATATAATGTCCTGTTTGTCAATGTGTGTCTGCCTTTCGTTATGGGACAGATATAATGTCCTGTTTTACAATGTGTGTCTGCCTTCCGTGATGGGACATATAATGTCCTGCTTGACAATGTGTGTCTGCCTTCCGTGATGGAACAGATATAATGCCTTCAAGCTGAATTTATATATTTACGGGTATTTATTGTTTACTAAATAAGGCAGTAAATATGTGTTAATGCTATTTTTCCTGTTTGACAATGTTTATCTACTTTTGCGAACTGTTAAACAGTGGACGGCGGATGGTCCGACTGGACAGCCTGGTCGCAGTGCGATATCAGCTGTGGACAAGGACAAACTTTAAGAAATCGGACTTGTACAGAGCCTACACCGTCGCATGGAGGACTTGATTGCATTGGTAGTAACATGGACATGTCTAACTGTACACTCGATGCATGCCCGGGTACGTATTGACTTTATAATTAATTTACACTGATCAAGTATTGTAAACAATAGTGACGAGGCATACATTTCCCGTCTGGCGCAGTTATGAATCTACAAATATATGTAAGTAAGAAACCAAATAAAACAAATGATATAATTTGCTTTTGATAGCATGATGAATGACGTGTCTCCAAGGCGCATGCACCAAACACAATAAAACCGAATAGTTGTACAAGACAGTTTGCAGAGGTAATAATAATTATAATAATAACTTTATTTCAAGAAGTTAACATATTAAGACATAGTATCATGTTCCAAACTATCATTCCTGACTATCCAAAAGTACGTCTAAGAATATTTGTTCTAGGTTTTAAATGAGCTATATCCTGCCTAGCTGCAGATCTTAAATAATATTTGTAGAGAAGGTTATTAAATTGGTTATATTATCCGGAGTTAAATTGTTAAGTGATTTATAAATCATATAACTCCTGTGTGATAATCATATCTGCGTTGAAAGGTAAGCCATTAGTTTAGACGGTGTTTCTATAGGTTTCCTCGAGAATGATACGTGCGGCCCTCCTTTGGATTTTAAGTATTCTATTAATAGAGAATTTATTTGCTTAGCTCCATGTTATACAACTATACTCAAAAGAGTAGACATAATATAAGAGTTATAGAAACGTTTCTTCATTTCATAGGTTAGGTAGTAAGAAATCCTTTTCAATATATTATTTTTTGACACAAGTTTTAGATATCTGAATTTTCCACGATAATGATTCATCAATGTAGATGCCTACTAACTTTTGTACTTTTATTGTTTGAATGGCTGTTATTTATGTTAAGTAACAATTCTGCACAGTTTGCTAAATTTTTATTTGAACCAAGTATCATACACGTTGACTTTATGGGATTAATAACCATAGTATTTATCGTACACCAACCATTTTTTAAATCTGCTTGCAATTAACATCTCGTCAGTTGTCAATCATTTATCAATTTTAACCAATCAAACCAATACTATACCTCCGACTAACAATAACACGTGCAACAGTTTAATAAAGCATGTGCAACTGTATTGTAATATAGCCTATTGTCAACATACTCCGACATCAACAATAGGGCGGAGATATCTAAGTACTGGCGTCATGTTAATTTAGTTTGAATACACGATACTGATTTCCCAAATGTATACAATTTTTATCGTCTGCATACATATCTGCTTTGGTTTGTTCAACATACAATATATAACATATATATAACATATAACAAAAGGAGAAGCGGACCTAAGATCGAACCTTGAGGTACCCCAGTAATAACAGGAAGAGCATTTGAAATTGAGTCGCCGATCTTAACTACTTGGCTTCTGGTGCGGTGTTGATAGTACTAATTTTAGTAAAACCACATTAACTTCTCATTGTTGAATAAGTATATATATATATTTTTTGAATAAACTGAAAATATAATGATGTTTAAATGGTTAAAATTGGTTAATAAGTAGTTAACATCATTTGTGTTTAATTGTCCAAACTTTAGTTATAAATTTATCCTACCCGTGATTATTTGTATGAAACTGATTGATATTTAATTGTAGTACCTTTAGATACAAAGTGCATTACTCACGAAGTAGGATTGAGCAGTGTCATTTACAATACAATCTGAACGAACTAAAACGTGCAAATGGGTGGTGATGCATTAGAGAGGCGTGTCATTTTAACAAATGAATGTGCTAATACTGTTGCATGCAAGTCAAAGAGACCTCTGTATTTAGTATGAAGATAAAACTATATAGAAGCGTCCATCAACACAAAAGTGCTATTAGACGACTTCGTCAACGCACTATGCCAATACGTATTTGAGATGAATACAGTTTGGTATAACTGAATATAATATTACATATATCATTAATCCAGTTGTTCTTATTGATTTGTTTTACTTTTCGTTTTTCAGTCAACGGAGCTTGGAGCGGATGGTCTTCTTGGGGCAGTTGTAGTGTTACGTGTGGTGTTGGACTTCAGAGGAGAGATCGAAGTTGTTCCAATCCCTACCCGGGCCTTTATGGCAACCCTTGTGTTGGTGATTCAAGGGACGATCATGTGTGCTTCCTAAGGGCGTGTTCGGGTAACTATATATTGCTTCGTATCGCGATTTTATTCATCCCAGGAAGATGTTATTGAGGCCTTTAATGACACCTCTCGGTATCTGGATGACATATTAAACATTGACAACCCTTTCTTTTCTACTATGGTTATTAATATATACCCTAAAGAACTTTAACTTAACAAAGCTAATATTTCTGATACTAACGCTTCTTTTCTTGATTTACATCTCTCCATTGAAAATGGTGAAATATTTAGCAAAATATATGACATCAAATACAGGAGATATGATATTTTAAAAACTTGCAAAAAAATTCTCGAACGTAGGCAGCCATCTTCGATTGATGACGTCATCGCGCCTTTTTAACATTTATTGCATATTGATAAATATCATTTAAAACAACGAATATCACTGCAAATACAGGTAAATCGTAAAAAGAGCATATACAGTATACATATTTACTTTCTATTTATAATTTAAATACATATATTTGCTTCAAACACTATTTATTAGCTATTTTCCATCTATGAAAAAAGGGGCGATGACGTCATCATTCAAAGATGGCTGCCACCATCGGATTCTTTTTGCACATTTTCAAAAAGTCATATCTCCTATATTTTTTAAGATATTTTGATAACTTTTTCAACTTTTTCGATATTTTTTAAATCCCTTTTAAACGAAACCAGAATAGTGCAACATCCCCTTTAATTATTCCCATTTAGTTCGGGATGTTCCCTCAAGCAACTTCTTATGAGGTCTATGTGTCTCAACTTATTCGTTTTTCTAGAGCTTGTACCCGAGTTGAGGACTTTAATATTCGTAATCTCTGTACAACTAAAAAGCTACTCCATCAGAGTTACCGTTACCATAAACTTCGTAAAGCCTTTGCAAAACTGTATCATCGGAACCCTGATCTTCTTTCCAAAATATAAAAGTACTTTAAGAACTCTTCTTAGAAGGACTATCACAACCTGACTTCTATGGTGACGTGATTTACAAATTTCGTAAGATCCTTGGCCATGATCAATTTCATACTATATTTGTTAAACTTGCTAATAGGTTCATCAAAAGAGATTATGACCCTATCATTTTCCTCTTCAATTGTCCTCTTCAATTGTGCGATGACCGGACAGGCATTGGACCCTATGATGACGTCTACCTAAAGCCCAAAAGGACGGTGACGTTTGGTGTTTGTCTGAAGTCTTGTCTTGTCGTGCCCTCATTAGTTTATTCTCTTGTTGCTCTGGCTTCTGTCAAGTCGTTGAGTACCTTCTTTGTGGCTTTCTAGGCTGTTTTTGTTTTGTATTTATCTATACACGAGCATCTTTGTGTTTTACTTATATTGCCTATTGATGCTGCCTTGTTGGTTAGAGAATAGTTCATGGCGGGGATTTCTTTAGTTACACTGTCCCGTTTTATTGGGTTGACAGTAGGGTGTGAGGTTTGGTGCACCCTAGAACCTGGTTTATTTGCCACTGACCATTCCAAGGCGGCAGCCCTATTGTCAACCCTTTTGTGTTTGTGATGTCTTATTTGGCTTTTTATTCATCTTTAAATGTGTTCTTTGTTTTTGTGTGTGTTTGTGGTTGACTGTCGTCCTTGAATGCTGCTTTTCCTGTTCGATTTTTATGTCTATATTTAGTTCAACTGCAAAATAGTCTTCCAGATCAAAGATGTAATTCCGGTATTTCTGGTATGCACATGAAAAATACGTGACTTCTCTGTAAACAGAAATATGACTCGTACAATTCTTCTTAGAAATAAAGAAAGTATATAGAGAAACAAGAGAGAGAGAGAGAGAGAGAGAGAGAGAGAGAGAGAGAGAGAGAGAGGAGTATATGCCTTTTGGTAATTCTAAATCTTTAAATGAAAAAAAGGAAGTCAATGTGCATATTGCATAGTTAAATATGATCCAATACTATTGATATTGTACCAGTATATCTAAACATTCAAGATGGCGGATGGTCCGACTGGACACCATGGGGAAGTTGCTCAGTAACCTGTGGTTGCGGGCTTATGTCCAGATCCCGCAAATGTGACAACCCTAAAACATCTCTGCTTGGACAGCCTTGTGAAGGGAATAACGAGGATAAAAGCTTATGTAATACACCTGTTTGTCCAGGTAATCAAGTGATCCATTTTCAAACATCAAGTACAATTTTACTCGAGATACATGTTTAGCTTTTCCGGCTTCTCATTATTACAAGTTAATAACATAATCCGTTGTACTAAGTATAATCCGTTGATTTAATGCTTCAATATATTAGTAAACTTGTCAAGTGAGAAAGTGTCGATTATTACCGAGGACTAGAGGTACATGTATACTAGTTCTTCCCAGGAAAATGCGGTAGTCTGTCTCTTTGACTAACATAAAAACAAAATCGACCGTCATGTACATGATTAGAGGCCTTTGGTACTAAATTACCTAAACCTATTCTCAAACGTTAAATGGGCGTCTCGCATGATGTATGGCCTAACATATGCTAAACAAATAATGTAAAATAACTTTCAAACAAACTTTCTTTTAAACTTGTTGTACAAGATAATTCTAAGAAATGAGATTTCACTCCTACAATTCAATTAACACTGAACTAGGAACTATGTTTTATCATTCATACCATGTAGCATATATAGCAAGGTTTCTGTTATTATATAATTGCGCAGGATTTTGCATAATGTATTTCTAAATGTTTAACTGGTGTTATTTTCAGATTTTGTGTAATTTATTTTAAATATTTAAATGTTGTTATTTTCAGTACCAGTAGTAGTGTTCTCTGTTACGACGCCATCCAGTGAGCTTATTGGAGGCGACATGAATAGCGGCAACCCCAAGTTTACGAAAGTTGAAACAAACATTGGAAACTGTTATAACCAAACTTCCGGTGAATTCGTGTGTAGAGTTGCTGGCATATATCATTTTTCCTTGATAATCCTTGCTAAAGGAGGTCCGACTGAGTGTAGTATTCACCAAAATAGAGTAATTAAAGCTGAAGCGCATGCGGAATCAAGTTCTGTGAACTGGGCAACCGGCTCAGCATCAATATATCTGACTTTAGCATTTGGTGACATTGTTACGTTATACTGCCATGGCTGGAGCTTTGAGAATCATTCTGAGTTTACAATGTTTAATGGCGAGCTTACAGCGTTGGTGTGATATTCATTCTAAGTTTACAATGTTTAATGACGATTCTACATCGTTGCTGTAAGTTGGTTGGTATCACTAGCCTTGGATTTTTAAATCAGCGGGTTTCATCCTTTTCTAAACTTGTCAGCAACTTGTTTGAATGTGATTATTTTGCATAATATGAACGCATATCGGTCTGGGAAATAACTGAAATTTGATTATTACCTTATTCTTACTTGTCATATAAAATAGTGGACAACAATTAAAAGTTAGGTTGGAATGCTATGTACTTTTCATTTCTCGGTATATTACTATAAAATTTAATTATTCATTTGTGTATATTAGTATACTTGAAAGGTAAATTAATACTTATCTAAATGTACACTTTTTTTTCCCGCTCAGAAGTTATATTTTACTTTCATTAGAAAACTGTAATAGCTAGGTAACACACCTGACATTGATTATATCAACAGGATGCCAAAGAATGCCTGTATAGCTCTGCTGGCTGTATGGAGTTTGTATTTGTATGTGGTCACTTCTCATTGATAAACATCGTCTGGCAAATTTGATGGAATCAAGTAAAAAACAAAGCTTCTATGCTCTGAAAAGCTGTCGGGGTAGGGGGAGAGTGTGTGATGGGATGGGATGGAGTATCAATCTTA
Source organism: Cyrtodaria siliqua (assembly GCA_037043455.1). NCBI lineage: Eukaryota > Metazoa > Mollusca > Bivalvia > Adapedonta > Hiatellidae > Cyrtodaria > Cyrtodaria siliqua. The sequence goes on from JAWPHD010006846.1 coordinate 104,723, forward strand.
ACTGAGCTTTTATTCTTCATTAAAATTAGTATACTGAAGAAGTTTGGCGAAGATCGGGTACATAAATGAAGGACCTCGAGTGTTAACATACATTCTTAAATAATTCTTGGGTCATACCGCTGCTGTTTATAATCTGATATTGATATGACGTTTTGTTAAATTTGACCCAGTTTTCTCTACCATTCAGATAACAAACAAATAGGATTGGAGCGATAGGGATGGATGTGTCAATCAGATACGGCTGGTTTTCAAACATGTCCAAGCTTTTATTTTCTAAAAGTTTGGTTAAGATCATACGAACAATGAAGTAGCTAAAGTTTAACAAACCAATATCTAATATTTTAGGGTATACGGACATTCCCCCACCCCAAGGACATTACCCCATTCTGCTTTATTAAAAACAAGATTTTAAAGCCTATAAACCTCGCTGGCTGTTTCGAAAATTTCGGTGAAATTTAAGCTTTGAACAAACGGATAATGATAATTTGTTCATCCTGTTCATATAGCAAGGGAAAAGATAAAAGCAATAACGTCAAGAAAAAATCTTCCTCTACAAGCATGCATAATTTTTTTTATTATTATCAAAACAAGAGGTCAATGACCTTGAAGCTCTACTGATTGATTTTGATTTCAGGAAGTAGTCGCTACAGACTTGTTTTTTGAAAATCTATTTTTAACCGTGGCGGCAATCTTGAATTTCCGGCCGACCTGAAATTTTGCTAGGATCAATTAGACATTAAGAGCAATATTCCTGTGAAGTTTCATGAACATCCGTCAAGTAGTTTCAGACGAGTAGTCGCTACAAGTTTTTACTATATAACTCTATGTAACCAAAGATGGCCACTGGCAGCCATGTTTAACGTCGAATCAAAATAATTTTCCACAAGGATCAACATCATGTCATACTGATCATTTTAGAAAAAGTCCCATATCAATATCACTTATAGTTTTCAAGAAGTAGTCGCTACAAACTTATTTATTTTAAATCTATTTTTAGCTGTGGCGGCCATCTTGAATTTTCGGCCGACCTGAAATTTTTCGAGGATCAACTAGACTTCAAGAGCAACATTCCTGTGAAGTTTCATGAACATCCGTCAAGTAGTTTCAGAGGAGTAGTCGCTACAAGTTTTTACTATATAAATCTATGTAACCAAAGATGGCCACTGGCAGCCATATTTAACGTCGAATCAAAATAATTTTCCATAAGAATCAACATCATGTCATATTGATCATTTTAGAAAAGGTCCCATATCAATATCACTTATAGTTTTCAAGAAGTAGTCGCTACAAACTTATTTTTTAAAAATCTATTTTTAGCTGTGACGACCATCTTGAATTTTTGGCAGATCTGAAATTTTGCTAGAATCAATTAGACATCAAGAGCAACATTCCTGTAAAGTTTCATGACAATCCGCCTAGTAGTTTCAGAGGAGTAGTCGCTACAAGTTTTTACTATATAACTCTATGTAAACAAAGATGGCCGCTGGCAGCCATGTTTAACATTGAATCAAAACGATGTTTGACAAGGATCAACATCATGTCATGCTGATCATTTTAGAAAATGTCCCATATCAATATCACTTATAGTTTTCAAGAAGTAGTCACTACAAACTTGTATTTTAAAACTCTATTTTTAGTTTTGGCGGCCATCTTGGATTTCACATCAACATGAATTTTTGCTAGGATCAACTAGACTTTATGGGCAACATTTCTGTAAAGTTTCATGAATATCCATCCAGTAGTTTCAGAGGAGTTGTCGCTACAAATAAACGTTTACGGACAGACGGACAGACGGACGGACGACGGACGACCCACCACGGCATAAGCTCTGCTGATCTCTGATCAGTCGAGCTAAAAATGACCACACTGATCCAACACTAACACGTATATTTCAATTGCATCCTGTCCCATGCCCATTCGTCCTGGTGTAACACAATAGATAGCTTGTATATTGCCATACGGTGGGGTTGGTTGGAATGGGAGTGCGTGAGGGGTGCGGGGAGATTGCCGGCCTCCGAATAAGTGCTTGAAACTAGATCTAGTTTGTACTGTTTAATGGTGAAGTTTGTCTTGATGGTTAAAATAATGAATGAATGAATGAATGACGTTTTATGGCACGTCGACACATAAATAGGTCATATTGGGTTCAAATAAAGTACACACGTCTAGGTAAGGGGCCTACCAATATTTACGTAAATAAAGACTGGATCTATTCCGGCACATAAAAAAAAGTCCAGTTCAACCAAATGGTCTATATGCCTATGCGAAAATAGGGCTATTAACTTTAATACCAGTATTTTCCCCGTTCGTCAATAAGCACAGGTAATGAGTGTTAAGTGCTCAGAATGCCAATTAGCTAGCGCCCTCAAAACATTGCCAGGCTGGCGTGGATCACATGGTGGACTTGTAATCCGGAAGACCCGGTTAAACCTTCACAGGCACACTGAGTGTCGTCTGTGTGTTCTTGGACAAGATCCTTTCTCTAAGCCTCGTCCAACAACAAATCCTTTTTATCATTTATATCACTATTTCAGCATTAACACTAGTTGAAAGCAGAACTTCATATTTATAATTAATTGATACTCGGTAAACAAACACATATATGTCACAAATTTGAGCAGTAACACAAATTGTTAGGAGAGTAATCGAATCGGAACTTTCGATATATTTTACTGATATTGTTAAAAGGCGGGGTGGCGGGGTGGCGGGGGAGGGGGGGAAGGGGGGCAGGGGGCAGGGGAGGAGGCAACATGTGTAAGAATTGACAAAAGCAACACAGAAATATGTAAAAAAAAAGAATGGCGGGGTGGCGGGGGAGGGGGAGGGCGGCAGGGGAGGAGGCAACATGTGTAAGAATTGAGAGTCGGGGGTGGGTGGGGGTGGGGAAGGGGGCAACATATATGTGTAAGAATTGACTAAAACAACACAGAAATATGTAAAAAAAAAAAAAAAGAGAGTTTCAAGTGGGGTGAGAGGCTGGGGTGGGTCCGGGAGGGGAGTAGGGCAACATATATGTGTAAGAATCGACAAAAACAACACAGAAATATGTTTTAAAAAAATATATATATATATTTTTGAGTGGAGGATGGGTTTTTGGGGTAGTGGGGTGGGGTAAGAATTGACCAAAACAACACAGAAATATGTAAAAAAATAAAAAAATAAAGTTTCAATGTGTGTGTGTGAGGTGGGGGGAGGCAGGGGATGTGGGTAGAGGGAGCAGCATATATGTGTGAGTACCATATATGTGTAAGAAGCTATGTGTAAGAATTGATCAAAACAACACGGAAATATGTAAAATAAAAAAATAAAAATAAATCTAGTTTCGAGTGTGTTTGTGGATGGGATGGCGGGGGAGGGGGAGCAAGGCAGGGGGCTACATGTGTAAGAATTGACAAAAGCTACACAGAAATATGTAAAAAAAAAAAGTTTCGAGTGTGTGTGTGTGTGTGTGTGTGTGTGTGTGTGTGTGAGGGGATGGGGGAGGAGAGGCAGGGGATGGGGGAGAGGGAGCAACATATATGTGTAAGAAGCTATGTGTAAAAATTGACCAAAACAACACAGTAATATGTAAAAAAAATAAAAAATAAAATAAAAAAAATATTCTAGTTTCGAGTGTGTGGTGGGGGGTGGGGGAGTGGGGGCGGGGGAGGGGAGGAGGGCAAGGAAAGGGGGCAAAATGTGTAAGAATTGACAAAAGCAACACAGAAATATGTAAATATGTAAAAATAAATAAAGTTAAAAAAATAAAGTGTGGATGGGGGGTGGGGGGGGGGGGTTGGGAGTGGGGGCTTGTGGGGGGAGGAGGCAGCCTATGCCAATATGAGTGAAGTAAGATGCATAATGCTATAAGAAATCCCAAACCAAATGTATAGATATATACATGCTTACATGCAAACCTAGATCTGCCTTTATTGCCCATTTTATGGCCAATCACAATTTGGGTTCCATGGGAGCCCAGAATTTGCAGAAGACAAAATTACTTACCCAACCCTTTCCAACATACTATAAGGAAACCAATTCCAAAATTTAGGACAAGAAATGCAAGAGATATAGACTTGTAAACACAGCTTACACGTAAAATTTGATGTGAAACAGAGACATTTTAAGGGCTATCAGAACTTGGATTCCATGGGAGCCCAGGGGTTACTGGAACCAAAATTACTTAAGCAGCCCTTAAGATAATGCTATAAGGAAGCTTATGGCCAAATCTGATTGTGCTAAGGTAAGAATTGTAAGAGATATAGACTTGTAAACACAGCTTACACGTAAAATTTTATGTGAAATGGGACACATTTTATGGGCTATCCTAATTTGGGTTCCATGGGAGCCCAGGGGTTACAGGAACCAAAATTACTTAAACAGCCCTTAAGATAATGCTATAAGGAAGCTAATGGCCAAATCTGATTGTGCTAGGGTAAGAATTGTAAGAGATATAGACTTGTAAACACAGCTTACACGCACAATTTGATGTTAAATGGGACACATAATTTGGGTTCCATGGAAGCCCATGGGTTACAGGAACCAAAATTGCTTATGCAGCCCTTAAGATAATGCTATAAGGAAGCCCATGGCAAAATTTGGTTGTGCTAGGATAAGAAATGTAAGAGATATAGACTTGTAAACACAGCTTACACGCAAACCTTGATGTGGGACGCCGACGCCGACCCGGGGTGATTACATAAGCTCTCTTATAGCAAATGCAAAATATTAAACCTCTGGCTCTTGCAGTTCCAGAGAAGAAGATTTTTTTAAGTTTTTCCCTATACAAGCCTATGTAAAACTGTGACCCCCGGGGCAGGGCCAAATTAGACCCCAAGATCACCATATGAACAAACTTAGTAGAGGACAACATGTAATACATGCAAGCTCTGTGCCTTGTGGTTTCAGAGAAGAAGAATTTTAAAAGTTTTTTCCTATATAAGTCTATGAAAAACATGCAAAATTTAACAATCCTCCATGGTGCCACTGAGTTCCGTCGGTGTTTTCTTGGGCAAGACACTTTCCCTCAGCCTCGTCCGTCGGATGGGGACTTAAACCGGGCGGTCCCGTGTATCGGTCTATCCTCCGAGCACGTAAAAGAACCATAGGAATCTATTCGATAATAAGAGTAAGGCAGGTTCCCGGATTCCTATGTATCCATCCCCTCTCTCTGGGGCGGCTCTACATAACCTATACTGTGTTGATGAGCCGTTAAACAACATTCAATTCAATTCATTTGAACAAACTTGATAGTCTAGGTGTTGACGATCTTTTTAAAAGAAAAACTGTTGAAATATGTCCAGCGGTTCTGGAAAAGAAAATTATTTACGGTTTCAACTATATATGGTAATGACGGCCATTTTATATCTCGCGCTGACCCAATTTTAACAAATCGAAAAAGCATTCATCTAAGGATCATCCATGGGAAGTTTGGTCAAAAATGGCCAAGCGGTTTCTCAGAAAAGTCGTTTGAAGAAAAGTTAACGACGACGGATGGAAGACGGACGAAGAGTGATCCCAATAGATCACGGCTCAGGTGATCGAAAAAGTTCTAGGTCATTACACTGATTACATATATGTTTGTCTTTAAGAAGTTCCACCATTTATATTCCAAGTGCCATTATGTACTAGGGGAAAATGTCCTGGATTCGTATTTTAATAAGCACTTTAGTGGTCGAGGGTTTAACGATGTTGCGTTGTAAATCTTCTCGTCTCTCACCGCTACGGGTTTGAATCATACTGCAACTTCTAAGTGAAAACGTGTCGATTTTTACGGATGGAGGATGTATACAGTTCTGGTTCAACCCAGGAAAAGTGAGTGATCTGCCTCTACCATAAAATAAATCGAACTTCATATATAGCCTAAAATATGCTGGAAACTGATGTTAAACACAAAACAAATAGTAAATCAAGGGCCATAACGTTGCTGTTTATAGTCTGTCGTGGGTATTTTCTGAATTCGTCCCCCTTGCGTATAGGACAAAGATAAATTCATGAAATAAATGAATAAAAAGTTAAAAAAACAAAGTGAGGGCAGGGAGGGAGGCGGATAGAAATGGATTTTAGTTAAGCATGGTTGGTTTTGAAACAGGTCAGAATTATCGATGATATTAACGGTCTGGTAAAGTTTGGTAAATATCTGATGAAAATATAAAGGCCCTATGCAGTCCGCATTTTATACCATACTGGTCCGCAGTCCGCAAGTCCGCAGTCCGTGCGTGTTAGTCTGCGTTTTATACCTACCCCGAATTATTAAAGTGACCTAGCTGTTTTTTTCATCTAAAATGGGATAATAATACAAAATGGAAATTAATTGACTTTAGCAGGGTTCGAATTTGAGTTAGTTTTGCAGAATGCGAGTTACTTTTTCATGTACTCGCAAAATTTGGAAAGTGGAAAATATCAGGAGATGTACCGTGTTTTATTTACGTCAATTAAAACACACATGGCGCACTGACTACACTTGTCTAGGCCGAGCGGTCGCAATACGAAACATACCAGTGATCAATTCATTTTGTTAATTTTAGTGAAACATATTGGCTTTCCCCTATTCTATAAATAAATCGAAGCGTTATAAATAAACAGAATGGTTGTTAGTGTATTTCGATAAAACTACGCTTTCCTAAGTGAGATAACCGGTCAAAATGGTTTGTGAAAAAAAGATCTCCAGCAGGTACTTCGTGACGTCGGTCCAGGGACAGTTATGGATAAAACGCGAGCCGTACCGTAACCGTTCTGTAACTTGGCTTTATAAGTTTAATCGTAAAAATTAACCGAAGAACAGTTAGTTAGACACTTTCATTTTTAAAATAAAAACACACTGTATCAAATCTATTTGATAAAATTGAAATCATTACAATACCTGTACAAAACAGGGAAATAAGTCATTCCGTATAATGTACGGTACCGTATAATGTACGGTACCGTACGGCCTGGCCCGCATTTTAGACGTTATCGTAATCGCTCTTCTAGTCAAACTGCAAGCGTTTTGCGGATAGGTGAATCAATAATGAAGCAAATTTCTGATTTGTTTCTAAGTCAACAAACGAAAAAAAGAAGACTAGCAATGAATTGCTGACTGTCTTAGACAATCAGCCAGCACCATGTGCTGAGGAAGGTAACTCTAGTGAATCGGCCGCGTGTGGTCACTGCCATGTTTCGGTAAAATAAAAGCTGATAAAATGTTGCATGTTCATTTTTCATTTTGCGAGTTGAAAATATTGCCACTTGCAAAAAATTGCAAGTAAGAAATTAAGTTAAATTCGAACCCTGCTTTAGGGCAAGAAAACTAGAAAAGTGCCATAATTATTCAATTAGACAGTCAAGTTTTTGTTGGAATGATTCTTTGCTTGCCGAGCTAAGTAACTGTTGCAGCTAGCTTTATGAAAATGATCTCTGTAAGCATGTTGCATTCGTTCCAATATATGTATTATTGTATGTAATATGTGTACGGTGTGTCATCTTTGAAATAAACTATGTTTAATCCAACTAGTTTTGTACTTTTTAAGATAAAACCATTTTCTCAAAAACATATTCTTCGTCTAATTAAGTTATTTCTCCTAAAAGTAAGATGCATGAACGTTTATTCTGCAGCAAATGGATTTTTTTTGGACAATAAACTTCATTCAGTTATTTTTAAATAATTTAATTAAGTTACACCCCTCACTGTTAATATATGCAACAAGGTAAAGATTGTTTACACCATTACACTTTTAAATTCCTCTAAAACGTAACTTGTTTTGAAGTCTTTTTCTAAAACTCTAAAGTGTCTCTAAAGCTTGATCTTCACCACAAGGCTTACTAGTATGCCAATGTGTTTTGAGGTTAGATATTTGTGCAAACACTTTACCACATATAGTGCATGTAAACGGCTTCACCCCGGTATGAATACGTAAATGTTTTCTAAGATCGCCAGTTTGCCTGAACTCCTTACCACACACGAGACACATGTGTGGTTTCTCTCCACACATGTGTATGCGCGAGTGTTTCTTTAGGGTTGACGAGTCGGCAAACTTCCGCTCACATACAGGGCACATGTACGGCTTCTCTCCGGTATGCGTGCGCAGGTGAGACATTAGACTCGCTGTGCAGGTGAACTTCTTGTCGCAGATGTAACATACAAACGGTCTTTCCCCTGTGTGCTGGTGCATATGTACCGTCAGACCCGATGACCGGGCAAATCCCTTGTCGACCACCTGACAAGTGTACGGTTTCTTTCCGGTGTGAACATTCATATGCTTCTTCCAACTGGATGATTCTGTGAATCTCTTGTCGCACTCTTGACATGCATACGGTTTCTCTCCTGAGTGGATTCGAACGTGTTTTTTTAGGTCGCCCATTCGTGCAAACCCTTTATCACATACTTGACAGGCAAAGGGTTTCTCTCCAGTATGGACATACATGTGTTGTTTAAGTTGTTGGGCTTGTGCAAATGTATTTCGAAGATAACACATATAAATATGTTTGACTTGGAGTCAACTACTAGAGGAGTCTCAGTATTCGGATTGTGCGCAAATAATGCCTTGTCAAAAATTTGAAAAGTGGTTGAATTATCTACATTGTGTTCTTGTAAATGGTCTTGAAGATGCTCAGAACTAGAGAACACTTTTTCACAAATATCACATGTGAAAACCACCCTCGCTTCATTACTATGTTCTAGTAAACGGTCGTGATGATATTCAGAGCAAGTGCAATCCCTTTCGCAAATATCACATGTGGGCACCATCCTCTCTACATTATTACATTCTTGCAAATGGTCGTGAAGACTATCGGAGCATGTATTTTCAATGCAAGTGCATTCCTTTTCACAAACAGCACACGTGGACACCGTCCTTTCTACAGAATGTCTTTGCAAATGGTCTTGAAGATTTTCAGAACTAGAGAATTCTTCTTCACAAACAGCACACGAAAATGCCATCCTCGCGGTAGCCGTAGGTATAGCTATGCATGTATAAAACACAAACTGTTTGTTTCAAATCGATTTTAAACACTATAAACATAAAAAATATTGTGTGTAGTAGTAGTAGAGGCAGTAGTAGAGTCCCGGTAAACACCAAATGTCCGATTTGGTAACCGCCGTACAGATAATCAGTGATATTCACATTAATTTTAGCTCAGCCCGACTACGTCTCTGCAAAAATGAAGAAAAGAACATTCAGATAACGTACAATTCCGAAGATCTCCGAAACTTCAATTATCTAACAGTCTAATATGATACTGCATTCGGACTTAATACTTTAAAGTAAGAGAACTGATGGATGTACATGTAATTGATCGAATTGGATTTTATAGTCGCGCCAACAACTAAGGTCATAGTAATGTAATCTATTATGCCAGACACAGCGTCTGATTCTCTGAAGGCCGTAAGTTAGAATGTATACCTCGTGTCTAGTATTCTCACAATACATATAAATTGTGGAAAATTACACCCTTAAATAAATATTTCCCATGAATGATCTAATAGGGCGAGAAGCCCATCTACGGAGCAGTCCAAAATGTGACGTCATTTGTTTATAACTGCATTTTTTTAAAATCATTAATGTTGGTAGATTATTTACAGAGGGGTGGGGTGAGGGCAAGGGGGGTTCTTATAACAGTATAAAAGCAAACTGAATTTGCTCATAACAATTAACAGTCATTTAAAAAAAACACTGAAAACAGTTAACAGTACATCTAATAACAGTTAACCTCCGCCCCTCCCCCCCCCCCCCCCCCCCCCCCCCCCCCCACACACACACACACACTCACCCCGCCTTCATTAGATAGATAGATAATACAATAAGTTCTATAGGTATTTTTTGGTTGATTTAATCTGCCAGAACCACAAATAAGTATATTAGGTATACCATTGTATGTACAGCAGACCAGATTAAATGCTGAAGTCGGCCAGTCGTTTTTAAATATATCATAAACCCATGCCATGGTTATACCTGGGATGAAAATAGAAATAGATCTATACCTGTCACCCTTGTTATACAAAACATAGTAGTTAAGCATGACTACTTGGTGCTAGTAAGTACTGTAATGTAGATTGTGTTAACAAACATACCTACCACAGAATGTAAACTTAATACAAACATGTACAAACGGAGAAATGATTTATAAGGGAAGTAACTCTAAATATTTGATGAAAAATATACTATCTATAAACTAAATTGGATAGGTTTAAATGCATCACGTTAAGATGTATTAGTTATTTAATAGGTAGATCTATGCTGTATGTGTTTTATGATAAATCGATTTCATGGTGATGAACTTTGGATGTTTAAATTACTGTGAAATTTAAATTGATCCATTAATATCAGCAATATGCTTTCTATTTTATTGCCCACACCCATTGGTCTCTGGACAACACTAGATCTATGATTGTTTTTAATAAATTATTTAATCAACACTATTATTAAAATATATATTTAAATGTGATTACATTTGAAATTTTACGTGCAATCCGTAATAGATAGATTATGGTCTCATCTAGTTGGTTGATTTAAACATCGAGGTGGGCGTAGCTCATGAAGGTGTTTAAATCAACCAACGAGATGAGACCCTACTATATTTGTTTTGTAGCATGTAACTTTCATCAGTCAGACATACACTAACTTCTCATAACTGGTAAAACAGTACACCCGTCATTCTGACTGGTGTTATTTTCAATTAAATGATTTACAACTGTGTAAATACAAAGGCAATGTAAGCAACCATGCTACAATTTCAATTAAAATATTTACAACTGTGCAAATACAAAGGAAATATCAGCGACGATGCTACGATTTCAATCAAATGATTTACAACTATGCAAATACAAAGGCAATAACTGCGACCATGCTACAATTTCAACTAAATGATTTACAACTGTGCAAATACAAAGACAATAACTGCGACCATGCTACAATTTCAATTAAATGATTTACACCTATGCAAATACAAAGGCAATATCTCCGACCATACTGCAATTTCAATTAAATGATTTACAACTGTGCAAATTCAAAGGAAATATCAGCGACTATGCTACAACTGATAGTTAACAACGTATCCATATTTGTGCCAAGCAAGTAAATGTAAAGAAGAAAGACAGATGTCGCCGCGAATGAATTATCTGAAATATTATTCAAAAAAAATATGATAACTTGTTCGTCCATAAACTCGACGAGACAAATTTAAAAGATCGTGGTAAATTTACTTCAGATCTATGTTCAAATTTTAGAACTTGTAAATGCTGTTTTGATTTATATTCCCTGATAAGAGTTCCATTTCAGGGTATTTCACAAACATTGAAAAAAAAATGGTTGGTTGTTTCATTATTATATATGGGACAGTAGAGTAGACTGGCTTTCGTCCCAGTGGTTATTTTGTTTTTAATGTTTTGCAATCAGACTCAAAATAAAATCTTAAAATCCCAAACATTTCTGAATAGCTCTCAACCACTTATGTTTGAAGCCAATAATGCAGACTATTTTATTTGATGATAGCTTGAGTTGTCTCAAATATACTCGGTGAAAAAAGTTTTGGACTAGGGTATATAAAGTCATATAAAAATAAAACTAGTGGACAGATTTTAAGTACCTTTCTTTAGTAACCAAGGTCTACCCTACCCGGTTAATTTGGTACCAGAAACATTAAATTCCAAACAAGATTTGATTTTAAAAAAATATCGCGAACACACAAAGGGTCTGTAAAAAATGTTGTAAAGTCCATACAACGTAACAGTTACGGACACATTCGAGTAACCAATAAAACGATTATAATTTTTTCGCAAACTTTCATTGTAAACGATAATTATTGTTGATTGTTGATCTATTGTGAATTATCAACTGAGATAATAATGGTTATGGTCGAATGTCATGGTTCAGCGATCATTGTACGGGTTCGAACACTGCCATGGTCCAAAACTTCTTTTACAGAGTATAATATAAACATTAACAAATATAATGACCTAGCAAGTCTAATGGGACAGCAGAGTTTCGCAAAAAGCTATTTATTGAAAAACATATGTATTTGGTTTAGTTTAAAGGCATTTACTGTAGTTTTCCATGCGCAGCTTTTTGGGTGACTTCTTTTCTAAAACTATGTTATGGATTTTCCTACAAATTTACAGTAACGTTCCTTTTGATGTCTAGTTGTATTTTTTGTCTTTTTTTTTTTTTTTTTTAATTTTTTATTTTTTTTTTTTATTGTTTGATTTTTTTTTATTGATTTTTTTTTTTTTTTGTCTTTTCTTTATTGTCTTTATTTAAATAAAAGCCTGTTATTAGATTCATAAAATAGGAAAAAATATAGCATTTTGTAAAAATTCCAACAAAATTCAAAAAATTTAAGCATAATGGTATGGTCCCAAAAACCAATATTAAATCTCAATATGCGTGGTGACCTATACATTGTTTAAATATAATTATGTTCAAATAAATGCCTAGGAAGTTTGAACAAATTCTGTTATTAGGAACATAACAAAAAAGGAAAATATACCATTTCTATATAATTCCATACAAAACCTGACCTTTTAGCATAAGGGTAGGGTTTCAAATTCTTTTTCTAAACAAGCATGGGGACCTATCATTTTTATTGCATATTTTGTTTTTATATATGTTAAACTATGTGCTTAGAAAGTTTAAAAAAATTCTATTATTGGGAACATACAAAAAAAAAGGAAACTGTATCATTATGGGCTAATTTGTGCATAAATTGTGGTAATGGTCTTAACAGATTTTGTAAAAAATATAGGTTTTACATAAAGATGAGCTTTAAATGTTATTGTAATTAAATGTTCATTACTTTAATACAATTTTAACAGAATTGTGACCAA